>JAPPVO010000010.1:80641122-80827239 GCA_030407325.1 Camellia japonica | reverse complement strand
AAAACAATGACCTTTTAATACTGTCTTGACTACTACAAATCAGCTTTTCAATTCAAGCTAGAAGCACACACACAAAAGCAGATAAATGAAGTACTCACAGGTAAGAAGTACATGGGTTCCAAGATAGAAGGTGCCCTGCGAGAATGAATTCCAGGTACAGAAGCAACAAGATGGCCAACTGCCCCCTTAAAGTCATATTTAGTCAATTCTAGAATCCAGTGGGCCTGACTAGGTACATCAGCAACAAGAGATGCCATAAATCCGCCCAGCTGAGCAGCAAAATCAGATTTTGAATATTGATTTATGTCCCCGTCAGATAATTGAGTAAAAAGAGATAAATAATCAGGTCTGCTGGCACGAGGAAAATCCTGCCACCAAATGGTATTGGTCACACTGTTCCACTGCAGAATACAGAAGACCAGATGAGAAACACACTACACAAGATGATCACACTAATTATGTTTGTGCAGAAGATTCTAATATGCACGCTAAAATAAGTTATAATTAATAGTATTAATTAACAAAAATGCTATCCATTTAGCAAGGTCTTTCGTAGAAATCAAGACCAAAATAATACCATGCAATTAGTAATGTGCTCAACAACTAAGCTCAACCCAACAAGCCTTGGTCCCAATTACTTGGGTTGGCTACACCAATCCATTTCCTCCAATTGATTCTATTTGAAGTCATGCCTTTGAAGTAATCATGTCCTTTTTGTAATCCAAAACACCGTACATGATTAGAATGACAGAGATAGAAATCTGGAACACTGTCCTTTACTGAGGCTTTTTACCCCCTAAATACAGAGTAAAAAACAGAGCAAATTCAAAAGCAATACAATTTAGAGTTGCCATCCATAAACACTTGCTCACTCAGAAATACACAGTGAGAGAAGAAGTCCCAAACAAAACAAGAAGCAGAACACTACTAATAGTGTGTCCATGGTAAATACAACATCCAAATTGAAGTTGCCAAATAGTGAAAAGACAGAAAAACAAAATGGGTTAATATAACCACTAGAAGCTGTGAGGATTACATTGAAATAAGTGTAGTTGAAAACAAGAAGGAATAACCAAAGACATTGCAACTTGTGAATGCTTGAGCAAAAGATAGGCATTCACAAGTAATAAAAGTAAAAAGGCAAAGCATTAGACTTTTCTTTTTCTTTTCTTTTTTTCCTTCTGTTTTCTTATTTACTTATTTATTCTATTTTTTGGTACAAATGGAAACATAGCTAGAGTGAGGCAAAGATGATTGGCCTTAAACCCAAGCCTGATTATGGCCACCCAACACCTTACCATCAAGCTGGATGGAAACTTCAGCAATGCATTAGTTACATATTTCCAAAGGGGTTTCTTCGGTTGCTTCATATTATCGTGAGCTTGTGGGAGGGGCAGGGGTGGTGTGTCCTTGGAAGAGTGTTTGGGTTTCAGGGTCTCCTTCCAAGATTGCTTTCTTCATATGGACAGCAGCTCTAGGGCGTATTTTGACTGTTGACAATCTGATTTGACGTCGGCATATTTTGGTAAATTGGTGTTGCATGTATTGTAGTGATGCTGAGTCTGTGGATCATTTGCTTCTTCATTGTTCTATAGCTATTAGGCTTTGGTCACTTGTTGGTTTGTTTGGGTTGGCTTGGGTTCAGCCGGGTTCGGTTTGGGATGTTCTTCATAGTTGGAGGGGGGCGAGAGTTAGGAGGCGCCATGAGAAGGGGTGGTTGCTTACTGCTCAGTGCTTATGTGGTTGATTTGGTTGGAGCGTATTAGACGTACTTTTCAAGGGACATCTCATTCAGTGTCTTGGCTACAAAATAGGCTCTTTTTGGTTCTTCATAGTTGGGTCACAGTATCGGTGGATCCAGATGTGTTGGCCTTTGTAGATTTTGTAAATGATTTGACTTCATAGTTTTTTTATTTCTGGCCAGTTATAGGCTGTTAGCCTTTTGTATTCTTTGCTTCATCTTGATGCTTTTTAATAATATTTATCTTTATTTATCAACAAAAAAAAAAAAAAATACATTAGTTACACATAATAGAAGTCTTTTTTTAACTCAAGCGAAATAGAAGTCCAAGTTTTCATATATCAGAGTTCAAAATATTAATTAAATATGGAAAACAAAAAGATTCTTCACCAATTTTATAAGGAGAGCATTATAAAATATGAAGAAAAGTTAGAATATCAAATAAAAATGGGGACAAGGCTCTTCACTACCAGTTTTACAAATAAAACATCATGAATATGTTAAGAACAGAAAGATTCACCTGTTTTTCCACCAAATTTGCAGAAGTAATGACAACACGGATGCTTTCTTCTCTTTGTAACACAAGCAATTTTGGATGATGGCAAGCTATGCCTGATCTCTTGCGGTCATTACCAAAGGCTATAACCTCAGGAAATGGAGGATACCTATTATCATAATTGGACTATATTACAGAACTGTTAGTAGCTCACATGGGTTAACAACTTCAGCATCATGTTTTGTTTTGTTTTTGATAAGTAACTTCAGCATGTTGTTTTCATCAATGGGTAAGTAGCAAACAGCTAAGCATGCAAAGGTAACTTACACCACAACTAAATTGGGAAAATCTGAGAAAGGCACTGAGATTCTTTTGTCGGGGGATGAACTCCAACACCCCTCACGGTTGTGGCATGCAATTGTCACTGGTAGGTGGGCAGGAATATCACAGTATGATAAAAACCTACAAAATCACAACACTTTTGAATTAAAAACAGAAGACGTGCGCATATATGTGTGTGAATGTGTGCATCTCTGTATGTAGAATCAATGAGCTCCAACCAATGCACTCCCTAATGAATAACAAATAAATTTTCAAATATTTTTTATAATATGAAACTTTTGATTGGTATAATTTAAAGGAATGATCATATGTAACAATAAAATAACAAGTAAAACAACAGAGAAATCAAATAATCAATTTATGCATGCATATTATAACCATATGCCACTATTTGACAAATTTATTGAAATATTGCACCTCATGCCACACTTGCAAAACAGTACCTGTACAAATAAATTATCTTTTTTTTTTTCAACATGTGGAATAAAATCAAGAAACGAAATGGAAACAAAGAAGAGAAAAGAAACTTACCATAAAATATCGCTTGTAAAAGTAGCAATAAAAACTTGTGAAAGGCTTTCAACGGGATACAGAAGTTCTGGCAAGGAAACAACATCATGATGGTCCAATGAACCCTGTCCCATAGTTTGAAGCCGGTTAAGATAAAACTTATTCCCTGGGGGTGGAATTGAACCAATCTGATTCTCATCATGTGCACCCCAATGAAACTGCGGAGGGTTCTCTTTAACCATTGAATCCAAATACAAAGTCTTAGGTTTGCCATTGGGAACACTGCTTGCAAGAGGAGCTCCAAATTGTTCCATTTGTTGTAATGGCAAACCGTAATCTTTAACAGTTGAATCCAAACACAAAGACTTAGGTTTGCCATTGGCAACACTGCTCACAAGAGGAGCTCCAAATTGTTCCATTTGTTGTAATGGCAAACCATTATCTTTAGCAACACCATTTGCAAGAGGAGCCCCAACATGTTCCATTTGTTGTAATGGTAAACAGCTGTCTTTAACAATTGAATCCAAACACAAAGGCTTAGGTTTGCCACTGGCAACACTGATTGCAAGAGGAGCCCCAAAATGTTCCATTTGTTGTAATGGTAAACCGCTATCTTTAACAATTGAATCCAAACACAAAGGCTTAGATTTGCCATTAGCAACACCATTTGCAAGAGGAGCCCCAACATGTTCCATTTGTTGTAATGGTAAACTGCTGTCTTTAACAATTGAATCCAAACACAAAGGCTTAGGTTTGCCATTAGCAACACCATTTGCAAGAGGAGCCCCAACATGTTCCATTTGTTGTAATGGTAAACCATTATCTTTAACAGCTGAATCCAAACACTAAGTCTTAGGTTTGCCATTGGTGACATTGCTTGGAAGAGGAGCTCCAGCATGTTCCATTTGTTGTAAATGGTTAGCATTGACCTTGTAACACTCAGAGGCAGCGTTAGCCTCATAAACCACAGTTGTCTCTCTATCACGAATAACTGAACTCAACTGTACCATATTGGCATTTACATTTACATTTTCCAATCTCTGGTCAGCACGTGAGTCCTCCCCGGAGGGTGGTTCAACAAGATTACCACCTCTCAGCTCCGACACACCTCCCACAGGAAACTTACCAACATTACTCAACATCAAACCCAGAACGCTATTCACTCTATGTGAAAAATCACATTTACGAATGGACAATATAGGGTCATTGCTATGCAATATCTGTCTACACCGACTTAAAAGCAAGTTCACCGACGCAACAACTCTACCACATCCATTTTCACCAAAATTAGATACAGTTCCATTAAAAACCTCCTCCACAAAAACAATTCTTTGCACAACAAACCCAATCCTAACCCCCAAACTACAAACCCCTTCATTTCCATACACAAGCGAAACCTCATCGCCCGCACCCAACTCGGCAACTTGCCCTCCCACACTTCAACCCCATTGACAAACATCCCATTCATGGAAACCCTAACCCTAGAAAACCCACCACAGCCAGACCAAAACATACCATCAGATATACATATTTTACGATTCAGAGCATCAAATAAAATCTGGAAATGCTTCTTACTGACTCGGCAGTCCTTGAAGATGAAATCGCAGTGTCGATGGGCTCGGCCGATGGTGTAGGGTCTGTGGGGCTCGAGATTGATCGATTCCAATGAAGAAGTTTGGGTTGTTGAAACCAGAGGCAATCCGAGAGGTTGTATATGTATAGAAGCTGTGTTGATAACCAAAGGTCTGTGCCTTTTGCGAGAAAATTGAGAAGAATTGGGCAAATGATCAAATCGATGTCGCTTACTGCGAATTGAATCTGAATTTTTCATGTTATTCCATAAGAATCAAATTGAATAAACCAATCAATGTATGTAAATAAATTATATATATATATATATGTATATAGAAAGAGAGAGAACTTTAATAAGAATAACAAGTGATTGAATGAATGATAGAATGAAGACGAGGTTTTGCTCAAATTTTTATACTACTGATTTTCAATTTTATTTCCCTCCTGTTTTCCCTGAGGCGGGATTACTGCTGTTCTTTGTGATGGACCGACTGTTTTACTGATGCGGTGCGTTTGTTTGGACGGATTGGATAAGGGAATTGTAATCCATAGGATTGTTAATTTTGAGATATATTATCTTTGGATTTGGATAAGGGGATTGTAATTCATAGGACTATTAATTTTGGGATATATTATCTTTGGATTATTTGGTTGGACTGAATTTATATCTTATATTTATTTAGTCATGAGATTAGATGTCTGGATTGGACTATTTTTAAAGCATCTCCAACCCAATTCTCTTACCAAGAGAATGAAAATAATTTTTTTTATTCAAAAAGTAAATATAGAGTATGTTACTATTCATTTAAACTCTAAGAGCATCTCCAATCCATACATCTCTATTTCTCTAATATAGAGGAACAAAATAATATTTTTTATTCAAAAAGTGAGTTTAGAAGATCTTATTATTTATGCCAACTCTAATCATACATCTCTATTTCTTCAAAAATTTAAACATTTTCTCACTTTTCTTTCAGATTTTACCCAGTTTTTCTCTAAAATTTAAATTATTTTATTTAATTTTTGTTAAATATAATTAATATTGGTCTCATTTTAAAGGTATTGTTAATATTTCTTTAATGAAACTAATTTTATAAATATTGAATATACATATTTGATTTTATAAAGACAAAATTAATATTTAAGAGAGTGAATAGTGTTTTAGAGTGATCCTCCATTTTTTTATCTTCCCTCTATATTTGAAGGATCAATTCATCCTCCTCCATTTGGGAGGAGGATATAGAGGATGGGTTGGAGTTGTTTTTGGGAGAGGATCCTCCATATTTGAAGATATGGAGCATGCATTGGAGATGCTCTTAGACCTTCAAAACCTTTCATCCTCTCTTCATCAAAAAGTAATTTTTGTTCATTAACAAATATTTAATTTTAAAATTTTTGTAAAATATATTTAATATTATACTCATTTTAAAGGTATGATTTCACATTTTTTAATGATGTCAATTTTATAAAAATTAAATTTACATATTAAAAGTTATTTGTAATATAATAAAAAATATAGAATGAATAGTGTTTTGGAGGGCATCATCTATTTTTCATCCTCCCTTCATATTTGGAGGATCAACTCATCCTCCTCTCAAATAGAGATGGATTTAGAGGATGGGTTGGAGCAACAAATCCTCTATATTTGAAGATATAGAGGATGCATTGGAGATGCTCTTAGTGAATCCAATGTTTGGTTAGACAGATTGGATAATGATAAATGTTCAAAAGACTATTTTATCCTTGTAATTTATAATTTTTATTTAATATATAATTTTAAATTTGTAATCTATAATTTATAATTTAACAACACTAAAAAATTTAATTTATAAGGCCATAATTTTTAATTTATTATTTTCAATTAATTTAATTTATAATTTATAATTTATATTTTTTATTTAATATATAATTTTAAATTAACGACAATAAAAAAATAATTTTATTTAATATATAAATTAAATTTTTAACAACACTAAAAAATTTAATTTATAAGGCCATAATTTATAATTTATTATTTTTAAATAAATTTAATTTATAATTTATAATTTTTATTTAATATATAATTTTAAATTAAAAACACTAAAAAAAATAATTTTAGAGAAATATGTAAATTTAATTTTTTAACACACTAAAAAATTTAATTTATAAGGCCATAATTTTTAATTTATTATTTTTAATTAAATTTAATTTATAATTTATAATTTAAATTTTTTATTTAATATATAACTTTAAATTAACAACACTAAAAAAATAATTTATAAATGTTCAAAAGACTATTTTACCATTTTCTAATTGTTTACTAAGTAATAGCATGGAGGGTAAAATGGACATTTCACAAAATAATCTCATGGATACCAATCCCATGGTTTCTATCCCACACCCCCCAATGGGATAGGATAGTCTCATATTTGTGGGACTACTAGTCTGGGAGGGACTATTAGTCCGGAGCAAAATTCTGCAAACAAACAATGGATTATTAGTCCGGTGGGACTAATAGTTCAATCCCACACCCTTATCCCTCAAAACAAACATGCTCATAGGTGACACATGCAATTGTTTAAGTGGTAAATTCATTCTTTCTTAGATCGAAGGTCCATATCACATAAAGAGATCTAAACAAAGACTTGAAAATCAAGTTCAACCTTCACTTTGTATAATATAATTGTACACATAATATAGATAAATATATAGAGTAATATTTGAAATCTCAAATATTTTATCAAATGTCTTATATGGTGTGGGTCTTACACTCATGTGAGACACTTGATACAATATTTGATAAAACATTTGGGGTCCCTAGCATTATATATATATATATATATATGGACACTTAGGTTAGAAATTCATTTTTTTTAAATGAAAAATGATTCGTTTACGAATTTGATTTTGTTCGAGTCGCTCAAATTTGTGCATGACAATTGACCTCCCGAACGATCAATGCAATCCTTGTCAATCGTTGTTGTCACCCCTTGTCAACTGCTACAGTCATCCCTATTGCCAGATGACCGGCTAGACGATCGGCCGATCGACTACCTAGACGACCAACATGCACAAATTTAAACGATTCAGGCAAGTCAAAATTCGGTGGAAGTAACATTGCTCATTAAAAAATTTTGGGCCAATAGGACATTATTTGTCCTTTTGGATCTATCTGTTCAAAGATTACTTATCTATCTATCTATACATATGTCACTTATCTGTCCAACTATCCATTAAAATTTCATTTATTTGTACACGTGTCATTATCTATTTACCTATTTGTTCAATGTCACATATCTCCTTACCTTACTATCGCCACCGACGATGACTTTTTCGACGCCAACGATTTTTCTAATAACTTTTTAATGTGCATCCTTATTTCCAAAAAAAATTAAACAATAGACCAAATAACATATAGCCCCATAGAAATAGGCTTTTCATCAATTAACCATATAAATTTAGGGATAATTACTAGTCACTATTGACCAGACTAATTTATTAAAAAATCCTAAGTAAAAAATTCATTGATGTATTAGTATTGTAAATGAGAAATTTATCAGTGTAACTTATTCACTTTTATTTTTATTTATATGTGTAGTTATGAGCTGTATTTGTTAAGTTAATAAATTTCTCAATGTAACTCAGAAATTAATCATTTTAATAATTATTTATATATTAACAATAATTTATATATTAACATGACTTATTGATAAATAAATTAACTAGCCCATAACTATCCCATATAGTTATCCAAAGCTCATTTGTGATCTCATCAGAAGATCCCACACCAGAAAGGCTAGAAATTTCTGAGCACATTATATATTGAATATAGCATGGAAAAAAAGATCTTGAATATATTCATTTCTTCCAAATTAGGAGTTCTAAGAGTATCTTCAATCTTCACCTTCTTTTTTTTATTTATAAAGTATGAGTGAAAATTTAAATAGAAATTTGATCTGATATGAAATACTTCAATCCTTACTCTTTTTTCATCAAATCTTTTTGAAAAATTTCAAACTCATTCAATAAACATGTTTTAATTATTTTTATGAAAGAAAATCATCTTTAATTCTTATCCTTTCGAAAATTTCATCAAATTTGAATAAAAATGTAACTGTTAGAAATTAGTGAAGAATTTGATCTATCCTTAATTTGGTAAAAATTTTAATTTTTCTTTTAATTTAATACAAATTTGATGAAAAAATTAAATGGTGCTTTCAAAAAACGGTGACTCATGCCCATCATCACACATGAGGCACAGAAATTTTGTTAAAAAGGGGGCTAGGTTTTTTGCCCTCATGGTCGACTTTCACTTTCTTTTCGAATATGGATAAAAAAAATATATAAATATATAAAATAATAATATTAAGGTGATTAAATTTGAATTTTTTTTATGTCTCAATAATACTTTAGTTACACAATTACTAAACATGTGCCACACAACCACTAGGTCAAAAATCCTATTTATGTGTCATATCTTATTTTTTATTCTCTCATATTGATTATTAAAAAAATGTATGCCAACTATTTTGTGAGTTTGGAATCGGACTAAAAAAGTCACATTTTTTTTTTCCGAATATTTGGTCTTTGGTGATTTTTTTTTTTTTTTTTGTAAATTTATGTTAAATTTTTTTTACTTTTTGAATTTATCTAGTGTAGAAGAATAAAAAAAAAAGTAAATTTTTTTTTTTTGAAAAAGATCTAAAAAAAGTTTATGAAACATAAAAAAACCAAAAAGTGAATTTTTTAATAGTGCTACTATTAGCACCCATCAATTATTTTGGATCACCTATTTCTTTGGATCCCTACTTATAAATTCTAAAATCCTTAAAATTTATTTCCTCCCCCAAATAATACCAAAATTATTATTGTGAAAACATTACACCTATTCAAATGCACACCCCCATACCCCAAAAAAACCTATCTCCCAAAAGCCTAACAAAACCCACGATAGTGAAACCCCCCAAAGCCGGTGGAAAAAAATTTGTTCACCACTTATGACTACTTGTCACGGTGATTGAAAAGTTTTTTTTTTTTCTATTTGATCATGAATTTTGTCAATCTGCTTGAATTTTTTTATTTATTTTTTATTTTTTAATCTCTTTTCACACATACAACACAATCCACTTTCATACTTCTTTGATTGGTTTTTTGTCACTCATCCATGGCCTCACTGTACTTGTAAGTATTGTTCTTCTCCTTGGGGTCTTTTATAACATTGTCAATTTAAAATTATATACTTCTATTGACAAGCATAAAAAATAAAAAAAAAATTTACTCTTTTTTTTTTTTTTGGCCACTGATATTTTAGAAGATTTGAGAAAATATACATGTATATTTTTACTCCAAGAAAAAAAAGAAATAAGGCACTCATTTTTTTATTCTTAAACAAAAGAAAAGAAAGGATAATACTCACACACATTTTTCTTGTTTCACAAATCAGCAAATCCACTACATACATATACATGCCTACGTGTATACAGAATATTGAGGGAATATTCAAAGAATAGTACCTCTTTTTTTTCTATTTAAGGAAAGGCCCAAAACCCTAAACCTCACCAACTTTTTGCACAGCCGCCATACCCATTTCTCAACCTTTTCTCTCTCTCTCTCTCTCTCTCTCGAGAGAGAGAGAGAGAGAGAGAGAGAGAGAAGAGACTCATCTTCAAGAAAAACCTTGCTTCTGCAATACCAGATTCCACTGTCATGCTCTCTTTCTTCAACAAACCAGAGGTTGTTGTTGCTTGCACACTGACCTTCATCACAGCTCCAAGCCTCGTTGCCGCCATCGTCACTGAAGACCCAGCTCCGATTGCCACAGACGTCATGACCCAGCTGCTGATTTGCTCCAGTTCTGACTACTGTGGACGTCGCAACTTCGGATACTACTATTCCATGCCATCGCCAGTTCTATTTCACCGTAGGTGCTTCATTTCAGCTTAGAGATTCAGACACTCCAGAGCTCGGTTGTGCCGACAAACACCGACGCTGACCTCTCTGCAACATCACTGCTCCTCTGCATCGTCACATCCGACGCCGACCTTGACTGCCCAGCTACTCCAGAGCTCGGCGTTGGCTTCACTCTGCTGCCACTTCTACGCAAGCCTCGGCTGTCTAGCGTTCTCCTTTATCTTTGCTTTTGGTAGGCATTTCGAATATATATATATATATATATATGTATCTATTGATTATGATATATTTATTTTTATTTTTTTTAGAGCTCAGATTACCCAGATCTTAGTTCACACGACTACATCGCCGTGACCCAAGCTGCCGTTGGCCTCTCGCTGCTCCAACTCCAACCAAACCGCCATCGGCCTCTCTCTGCTCCACCTCCGATCACTGTTGACTTCAACGGTTCCAACGTAGACCATACACGTTCGCCCTTTCAACGCAACGTGTGTGGTCTTGCCCATCCTAGCTCAATCTTGTTGATCTTGATCGACGCCGACGCCGACTCCACTACGTCTTCAACACTGCCTTCGTCCTCAACTGTCTAGCACCGACTACGCACGTTGCCCTTTCAACGCGACGTGTATATGGGCCTGCCTAGCACTGCTCAGCTCGGCGTCGACCTTAGGTGTATCTGTCTCACGTTTGTGGTCTTGCCACTACTTCCAGCCGTGCTCTTCCTCCATTGGCGTGAATCTGTGAGTGAACTCTTTTAATTGTTTTATTTATTTATTTATTTTTTGTGTGGTGGCAGCTCTTGTATACCCACTTTCCTTCTTATTGATGGATTTTTGTGCTCAAAATAAATAAATAAACAAATAAATGAATGAATCTATGCGTTGATACATTTTCAAATTTGTAAATTCTGGCGATAACTTTGATTTCAATCTTCAACTAGTGCTCTGTGCCAAATCTGGTCTTATGCCTATCTGATTGATTTTTTTTTGGATATATGTATTGAAATCCTCGCTTGAGATTTGTGCTTCTCGGAATTTTCTGATAGTGCTTGAGATTTGTGCCTCTCGGAATTTTCTGATAGTGCTTGAGATTTGTGCCCCTTCGGAATTTTCTGATAGCGCTTGAGATTTGTGCCTCTCGAAATTTTCTGATAGTGCTTAAAAGGAGTAGAACAAACACAGATGTTGTTGTTGTTGATGCCCAATTGAGTGATTTCAGTGATGAAACTCATAATGTTGAACATAAATTTTTGGTATCGAGCAAATGATCATTGTAGTTTCGGGAAAAATAATGCCATATTCAAACCATATATATTTGACGAATAATAATTCTGCACTTTGAATCTTGTAATACTCCGGCATTTTACTTGAGGGAGTCAAAAAGCCGTAGTATAGAATAGAGCTATATATTGATGTTTGTTGATCTTGTGAATACCCGAGAAAGTGCATTGTTGATGACGTCCAAGGTTGAATTTGTTGATAAACCCATCATGTTGCATGTAAATCTTATTATAAAAATGACTGATTGTTGCGACCCTTAGAATAGTAGACATCGTGCCTGAATTCTTGGTGTAAAAATTTCTTGTAGAATTTGTTAAATTCGTGGATTCTCTGAGAAACGAATAGTTGATGCCGAAATTTCATTCGAATGTGTTGCTTTAATTCCAATATTCTGAATTTTAATACGGTCAACTCCTTGCTATTTATACCTATTATTTCAACCATGTGTCTTCTCGAAAGAAACCCGTTGTCCCGGGGTCATCAGAACCGGCTCTCATGAAAGAGAGGGATGTACCTCCGGCATCTGAGTGGAGGAAATCTCCTTATTTTGGTCGGAAAGACCCGTTCTGGCGAGCGGGTACCTCCTCCACTTCTCTTTTATCTCCGAAGGGGGCTTCATTATGTCTCACTGAGGACACTGACTCTGGACATGAGGCCCTCATTTCTCCTTCTTCGGTGCTACGCTTTAGGATTAAGCGAGGGGACTTTCCATACTGCTATCCTCAGTTCAAGGCCTTCTCAAACCCTCCTTTTGGTTGGCAAAAGTGGGTGGATGATGTCCTCTCGGACAGGAGCCTCTGTCAGCGGCTTCAGGAGGCTCGGCTATTGATCCTGGTGAAAATATCTCGATCCTTATCCATCCGTAGCAACAATGCTAGCCTTGAAGCCATGGCTCTTCGGTGGAGCACCGAGACACATACCTTTATACTTGGTCAGCACGAGATGGGGCCCACCCTCGAGGATGTGTTTATGTTGCTGCGTCTGGAAGTGACCGGCCCTGATGCCTTCTACCTTGAGCGGACACCCCCCGAGGATGACTCTTTGATCCAATCTCTAAAGCTAAATCTGCAAGCTTGTGGTCGGTGGAGTTCCGTATTTGATGGTTCGACGAGGAGGACCAATCGAGTGAGGACGGACCGTGCCTCCTACACCGCATGGATCCGCCACTTCTTCAGAGATCTTCAGCCCCTGGCTAGAGATGCTGACCCTGATTCTCGAGAGTATGAGGTCGGCTCGATGTATGGCTCTAGGCTTTATTTTTTGGAATTTCTGGCTTGCTTCCTTTCATTCTTCATTCTTCCGAGCACACCTCTAGATTCTCTCAATCCTTTCGTCTTCCCCTTGGCAATTAAGCTCTTTAGAGGGGATCGAATTCCTTTGGCTCCACTATTTCTTGGGAATCTTTATTACCGGCTGGATCTACTACATCGAGACATGGTTCGTTCCATGGGTCGATATGAGCCTGTCTCCTTTATTCACAGCCAGTTCCTGCTTTGTTTCTTCTTCGAGAGGTTCCCAAAGTTTGCCCCTACTCCAATTGTATTCGAGGCAGAGGTTCTTCGGGAGATAGTAGATAAAGATGGTATCCCCGTGCTCGGTACTGACGGGTCTCAGACATTTGAGAAAGCGAAGTCTTGCCAGCCGTTGATTACACGTTGGTCACGTACCATTTCCACCTTATCCTTGAATACTCTAGTGGATGATCCCCGGCGCTTTATGGCACGGCCGTATGTATGCCCACCGGTGGGTGTGGCAACACCACTTATCTATCATGGTTCCTCCCGCTCGGTGTCCTTTCCTTTGCCGAAGAACATCCCTGCACACTTTGTTGATATGCTGATAATGACCCGTCCGAGTTCATTACCGGTATGGCATGAGGAAGGCGTTGATAGTGTCGTTTATAGACCTGACCGTGTAGCATGTCAATTCGGGTTTGACCAATGTGTCCCGGGGCCAGCACCTCCTTTGTTATCATTTTTAGAGAGCTACGGGCGCTTCAGTCGCGGACTTGTACGCACCACGCTTCTTATATCTGGCTCTTTGACGATGCCAGGCTTGAGCCGAGTAGGGGGTTTCACTCCCTCTTTCAGGCGATATTGGCAGAAGACTATCGATGCATTTATTGAATTTTTCCAGAGCAGACCGACCATATGTTTGCCTCCACCGATTTAGAAGAAGGACTCTTCTCTTCGGCTGCCCGAGAGCCGGAAATCTGATCACATGTACGAGAGTTTCTTCACTTCATCTGCTCCAACTGACCCTTCGGCTCGGGCGTCTGCTTCTGGCTTGGCAATTACTTCTCCTAGGATGACCTGCCTTAAGAAAATGGCTCATAAGAGGGCTTCTGATGCCAGTCCTTCCACTCCTCACCTTTCCAAAAGGCTCCATCAGGTGCCCAATTTTTTTTTTTGATTTGGAGTTACTTTCTTTCTTGCGACTATACTTTTTTAAATGAACACTTTTTATTTGCTCCTGTTGTGTAGGACCTGCGATTGCTGACGTTCTCAATACCGTGGTTACTGGCCATGCTGCCTCTACCAGGCCGGACTCAGACTTGGACGACACCCTCCCTTTGTCCGCAAGACTTGTGAAGATGCGTACCCCTCGTATAGCAGTTATAGATGACGATGATGATGAGGCTGAGTCCTTCAATCATTTTTGTGAACTTATCCCATGCATGCGTCGTCATCGTCCTACCGTAACTGAGGAGGAGCGCTATCTTGGTGACGAGGTTATCAGGGCTCACCGTTCTGATGTTGAGATTGCTGAAGGGACTGATGACACAGAAATTGATGCCGCATGCCATGCTTCTAGAAGCAATGTAGAGATGAGGTGCGCCTCTGGGAATGGTGTTGTAACAACCCTCGTACTGATTACCGATTAATTACTGATTATTACTGAATTAACCACTGATTACCGTTAACTGAGACTGATAATGACTGATAACTGGACTGAATAAAATGCGGAACTGACTGACTGAAATTGAACCTGAAATGATGGTGTATGTACATTGTATTGCATATTTTATCCGTCTGATTGATTGTTTACTATTCATGTGTTATGTTTAAATTGCTAATTAAAGGCCTTATCGGCGGCCGAACCGGAAACTGATTGAGGTTTATGACCCTCATAATTTATGTGATTTAGTGGTATATTTATCTAAAATGTGATTAGGTATGATGAAATTAGATTAAATTGAGCCAATTAAAGAGTTTGATGTATTTACGAAACTGCCCTTGTGTGGGCATTTGTTAATCTTATTATCATTTGAGCCTATACACTTGATCAAACATTTTCATCAGCTCATTTTGAGCTTACAACCGACCAAGAGTTAAAGAGAGGGAGAGTTAAGAGAAAATTTGGGTTCATTTGTTGAATTTGCTAAAGAACTTGAAGATTGTAGCATAATTGCTAAATTGAGCTTGCTAGACTTGAAATCAACACTCTAGGTAAGAAATATTCATCTTCTTCTTGTTGCCTTGAACTCCATCTTGCAAGTTCTAGGTTCCATTGTAGAATCAAGCCATGATTTAGTGCATAGAGGTTGAATATTGCTTGGATTGTTGCATGCATGGCCATTTTGGTGCATTTTGGAGTGGAATTCATGATGGATTGTACATGCATGCTCATGTTCTATCAAAGTTCATGTTTTCAGTTTGTTTTCAACTATTGAGCTCCTTTGAGCAAGAATGAAAGCTTGATTTTGGTTAAAAACCCATACATTGCATGTTTTGAAAGTGTTCTTGAAAATGTGTTTGATAAATGGTTTTAATTGACCAACTCTTGGCCCTTGCATGTGTAAAATGGCTTTTGAAACTTGTTGTATATTGAATGTGGATGTATTTTCCAGAATTTGGGGCCAAGAGGTTGAGTTTTGGGTGTTTGAATGCTTAGTTCGAACTTGGGAGACAAATCTGGAAATTCCAGATTTGGCTTCCTCGCTCGAGCGAAGGATTCCTCGCTCGAGCGAGCCCTTTGTTTTGCAAGCTCGCTCGAGCGAGCATCGAGCGTGCATCGCGCGTAAAAATCGAGCATCCAGTACTTTTACTATTCATCAGATCGCTCGAGCGAAGGATTGTTCGCTCGAGCGAAGCCTTTGATTTTGGAAGCTCGCTCGAGCGAAAGAAGGCTCGCTCGAGCGAGGAGCCTGTTTTCAGCAACTTTAAAAAATGCCTCCAACTGTATTTTTGCATCCTCATCCCATTCTAGGCATTCTTAGGCCTAGTTTAAGACATCTTAATGAGGATATAGACATAGAACCACACCGAGGAAATTTAGGGATTTAATTATCGTCCTTCTCGACTGTGAAACTTAGTGTGTGTTCTATTTGTTAACTGGTTAGGGTTGGCGACTGGAGAGACGCGCTCTAGCACATTGTAGCCCAATCACTGTGAGTAACGATTGTATAAAGATATGTTCAAAATGGTCATCTTTTGAATACTGAACTGAACTGTTTACTGAACTGGAATTATTTACTGAATGAATGTATGTCCTTTATTTCTGAACTGTACTGTGGCATCCTTAAGCACTACTGTTACTGACTGTTACTGTTACAGAGATCTCTGTCGGTTCCCTTGTGGAACCATACTATTTACTGAATGACTGGCCATCATTACTGTTCGGTCTTTTGACCTACTGTTACTGTTATGCTAATGGATGTACCACATATGACTGTTTATTGTACTGAACGACTGTAATACTGATTGAAATAATGAACTGTTTTCGTTACTGTAAGGACATTACATTCTTAACCTCTTTATACATTATGTTATTCACTGGGCTTTAGCTCACTGCTCATATATATATGTAGGTGTACAGGCACCAGACCAGAGCTAGAAGCGTCGGGGTAGAGTTCCAGTTTTGTCAGCCAGCCTATGTGCCTCACTGTGAGGTTCCGCATTGCCGTGTTATGGCCTTGGGATTTTGTTTTAGTTTTTCCCGTCGGTCTCCTCACTGTGTTGCATCACTGTATAGACTGTTTACTGTTTTACTGTACTGTTATTGGGGGATTAAGTCCCTGTACTGAATGTTGTTATGATTATATAGACTGTACTATCTGAACTGTTTGAATGCATGGAAAATGTTTTTGGCATACAGATTTTCACAGCTCAATGGACACTAGTTGCTTACTGTATTGGCTTCCGCCAGGCCCTGAACTCTGTTATACTGTATTACTGTTGAGCAGGCCTTCGGTAATCACGGATTACTGGCCGGTTACGGTGCTAAACCCATAGGGCCGGGTTTGGGTCGTGACAGGTGTGGAGGTGGATGTGCTAGAAATCTCTGAGACTCGCTCTGGCACTTATGGTGATTCTCATCCTCCGGCCTTCCTTCCTTCTTCAGGGATGACTGCTACTGTTCAGGCTTCATCGACATTGAGATCGATCAGGTGCTCCCTGTACAGCCAAGTGACTTTGTTGATGCTAGGAGTCCTTCAGTTGCTCCGACTTTGCATAATGATTCTCCCTTTGGTAATCTTTCTTTCTGAAGTTTGTCATGTACTTCTATCCGTGAGAAATCTTTACTCAAATTGCTTTACTGTTCCCTACCCCTAATAAGACTTCCTTATCTTTTCTTCAGTGTTAGCTGCTATCGGGGTCCTGCCTTCACCTGCCTCGGACTCTGCTCCAGTGTTAGCTGCTACCGGGGTCCTGCCTTCACCTGCCTCGGACTCTACTCCGACTCTCTTTGTGACTCCTCATGGTTCTCCTTCTCAAGGGGGGACACCTGCCTTTGAGACGACTGCTAGAGGTTCTTTATCGCAAGTGCCTTCGAATATTTTGGATTTGAATCTCAGTGATTTCCACTTTGATAGTGATGCTTTTGGTCTTTCCCCTTATCGCTCCGCATTCTCAAGCTCGGGACCTCTGCCGGAAGTTACCCCTCCAGGTGGTTCATCTAATCCGATAGACATTGGGGAGATTCCTGAGACCAGTAGTTTTCCGGCCCCAATTCCTCCTTCGGCTTTTTGGCAAAGTATCATTTCTCCATTATTGGGTAGCTCCTGAGTTTGCTTCAGTTCTACAGCTTGTGCATTCAAGTTACCTGGAGACCTTTGCTTCATTTGCTTGCCAATGTCCACTCATTCAGACTGCTCTTCTCGAGTCTTTTGCCACTATCTTATATAGCTTAGACAAGCAACGGCTGTGTGACCTTAATGGAAAGTAGTCGAGACAGCGTATCAGGGGATCTCTGACATGGAGCGTCACCAAGTGGATTTATCATGGCTTCGGAAGCGCCTGGATGTAGCTTCGAACGCCAGTCATCGGGAGGAAATTTTGTCTGTGCTTGCCTCTTATCGGACCTCTATAGATGAGACAAAGGCAACTCTTCGTGAACTTGAGTTGGGCTATGCTCGGGCCTTGGAGACTTTAGAGGCACACTCTGCTGTTTGTCCTCCGGATGTAGATGTGACGAGCAGCTTCTTCGAGGGTGTTTTTATGAGAGATTGAGTTTTTTTTTTTTTTTTATTACTTTCTTGCCCCTTTCGATAAAAAATGTTTTATCTAGGACAATGCAATGAAATGACAAAATCTTTGCTGTTTGGATATTTTCGCATTGTTTTCTCATTCTACTTGATAAAATATTTATTTCGAATAATACAATGGAAAGAACAATCATATGCACATGTTTATAAAAGCTGAAATATTCTCATTAATTCCTCAACTTTCTTGACAAAAGTATAATAAATTCACTGTAAGTGATGGGATAAAACATACACCATAAAGAAAACCAGCTTCTTCATACGTAAGGGAAATACAACTTTTAGACAAAGTAAGAAAATGAAAATGAATTTCAACATAGATGAGTCTATCTACGGGTAGTAACACTTGATAAACTTTGCATTGAGCGGGCCAGTTCGGAAGCCATCTTCAACCCTTACAAGCATGTAGTACCCGCTTGAGCTTGCTTGAACCACCTTGTAGGGCCCTTCCCATTTTGGAGAAAACTTGGGCAAGGGTTGTCCTCGCATGATTGGGTCTACAATCTTCCATACTAGGTCACCTTCTTTGAACTTTCTTGGCACCATAGTTTGATTATAGGCTCGGGCGATGGACTCATGATACGTTTTTATGACTTTTGCAGCTCTGTCATGCTTTTCCTCTAATGCTTCCAATCTGGTGGTTTGAGGCTCCAGGACCATCCCCGAGGCGAGAGCCATCCGAGCAGATGGTGTTTCCAACTCTATAGGTAACACTGCCTTGGACCCATACACAAGGGAGTAAGGAGTTGCTTGAGTTGGCTTTCTCTTTGAAGTGCGATATGCCCATAGGGCTACTATTAACTGTTCGGACCAAGTCCCCCCAAATTCATCCATCATCTTGCTCAGAATTCTTATCAGTGTCTTGTTTGTGGCCTCTGCTTGCCCGTTCCCTTTTGGATAATAGGGTGTGGATTTGTGATGCTTCACTTGGTAAGTCTCTAGGAGGCTCTTCACATATTTGTTTATGAAGGGAGTGCTATTATCCGAGAGGATGGTATTTGGTACTCCAAACCGGCAAATGATATTTTCCTTGATGAAGTTTGCAACTGTAGGCCCCGTAGCGTTCTTCAGAGAGATTGCTTCGACCCATTTTGTGCTCAATTCTGTGGCTGCGAGAATCCACTTGTACCCCTTAGAAGGTGTGGAGATGGGCCCTATCAGATCAAAAGCCCAGGTATGGAACGACCATGGCATTCGGATGCTATGCAGGTCTACGGCTAGAGCATGGATCAAATTTCTGTGTTTCTGACAAGTCTGGCACCTCTTCACATGATGGGATGCATCTGACTCCATGGTCGGCCAATAATACCCAAGGTGTATAAGTTGTTCGAAAAGCCAAGCCCCTCCTTGATGTTCAATCTCGTGGGCTCTTCCGAGGACTAGATCTGACTCCTCCTTGGAGAGACACCTCAGGGGAGTGACCTCAATACTTCTTCTGTAAAGCTTGTCCTGATCAAGAAAGTACCGCCTCGCTCTCCTCTTGAGGTGTGCAATATCTCTCGGGCTCTCAGGTAGTGTTCCCTCTTTGAGATAGTCAATGTAGACTTGTCTCCAGTCAGGGGTATCAATTTCAAAGCAACTCTCATCCTCCCGGATGTATGATTGACACTTGGGGCATTCTTTCTGTAGTTGATTCGAGGCCTTCTCCATCTCGGGCCAATAATAGCCTTGTCTTTGGATCCTTCTGTACAAACTGATATCCCCATCCCCGCAGGACTTTTCATGGATCTGTTGTAGTCGGAAGCTTGCTTCTTGTTGGCCAACACACCGGGCTAGGAATCCGATACCTCCTCGGAAGTAAAGTTCACCTTGAATAATTATGAATTGGGCAAGCTTGGCCATAGTCAGTTTTCCAACTTTGCTTCTGAGTTGTTCGAGGACTTCTCCTCTCCAATCCTCTGGAAGGTCTTTGTCTTCGGGTATTATTGAAGGCTCTGTTCTCTTCTTGATAACAATTGTCGCCTCCTCCTCTGGAATGTCAACTCTTGCCCCTAATGTTGCGAGGGCATCTGAAAACTTGTTGTCAGAGAGAGGCACATGCTCTATTTCGACCTTCTGAAATTTGTCAAGAAGCCTTTGGACTGTTGTTCGATATGTGGCCAATGCAGGCTCCTTTAAGACGAATTGTCCTGAAACTTGCTTCACTATCAGCTTTGAGTCCTCCCGAATTCGAATCTTCTTGATATTGTGTTTTTCAGCTGCTATCAAGCCCAAAATAAGAGCCTCATACTCGGCTTCATTATTCGAACAATGGAAATCTAGTTTATAAGACAAATATAACTTTTCCCCACTTTTGCTTATAAGGACTATCCCGGTTCCTCCTTTTCCTCCGGCTGCTGCTCCGTCAAAGCTCAATGTCCAGAAGCTTTCCTCGGAAGCCATAGCTGCATGCACCTCTCCTCTTAATTCTTCATTCACTGGTTCATAGTCACCACTTAGAAATTGGGCAAGGAGATCGGCTAAGGCTTAGCTTTTGATTGCCTAGGGAGCTACACATGTGATCTCGAATTCACCTAGTGCTAACAACCATCTTGCCACCTTCCCGGTTAGAGCAGGCTTGCTGAGGAGGTATCGAATTGGATCACTTCTAGTAACAATCTGAATTTGATGTGCTAAGAAGTAATGTCTGAGCTTTTGGGCGGTGAATACCAAAGCTAAACAATGTCTCTCTACCTGAGTATATCGGACTTCTGCTCCTCGAATCTTCCGGCTGATATAATACACCAGGCGTTCTGCTCTATCTACATCTTGGACCAATAATGCCCCTATGGACTTGGGGGTTGAGGTTAGATACAACATTAAAGGTACCCCGGGTTGCAGGGCTATCATAGTCTGAGGCGAGGTCAAGGCCGCCTTGATTCTCTCGAAGGCCTTTTGGTGCTCTTGGTTCCACTCGAACTTGACATCTCCTTTTAATAATGAGCTGAAAGGGGCAGAGATCTCTGCAAGTGCTGGGATAAACCTCCGAATATAAGACACCTTCCCGAGGAACTTCTTTAACTCCTTCTGAGAATGCGGGGATGGCATTGCTCTGATAGATTTGACCTTGTCTTCATCTGCCTCGATACCATATCTATGTACAAGAAACCCGATGAACTTCTCGGCCGTCACCCCGAAAGCACATTTGAAAGGATTCATCCTCATTTTGAATTTCGGGCACCTCTTGAATACCTTCTCAAGGTCTCGGAGGTGGTCCTCTTCTTTCTTGGATTTCACCACTAGATTATCAACATAATCTTCCACCTCATGATGGATCATGTCATGAAAGATTGCAGTCATAGCCCTTTGGTAAGTTGCTCCGGCATTCTTGAGTCCGAAAGGCATGACTATATAGAAGAAGTTTCTGAGAGGTGTTCTAAAAGCAATTTTTTCTGCGTCCTCTTCAGCCATCTTAATCTGATTGTATCCGCTGAATCCATCCATGAATGAGAACATCTGGTGTCCCGAGGTGGCATCCACAAGGGTATCGATGTGAGGTAGAGGGAATTCATCCTTCGGGCAAGATTTGTTCAAATCTCGAAAGTCTACACATACTCTGATTTGACCATTCTTCTTCTTTATTGGCACTATGTTTGCTAACCACGTGGGGTACTGTATTGGTCGGATGAAACCTGCTTGTTGAAGTTTTTCAATCTCCTCCTTAATCTTCTCTTCGAGATCCGGATGATATTTTCGAGCAGCTTGCTTAATTGGCTTGGAGTTTGGGAACACATCAAGATAATGGGAGACTAGGTCAGGATCTAGTCTGGGCATTTCCTTATATGACCAAGCAAACACATCTGAATAACGGCTTATCAACTTTAACAACTGTTCCCGCTTCTCTGGGCTAAGGCTCGAACTTATGAATATCGGCCTTGGAGCATCTTGTCCATCACTCAGATCTATTTCAATAAGTTATTCGGGCTGAGGCTTTGGCCCGTCTTGCATGCATTCTGGAGCCACTTCAGGCTTTATTACTATGTCATTGTCAGGAGGCTCTTCTTTTGACTCGAAGTCGGTGACTGAAGAAACCGACTCCTCGCACCTTCATAAATAGTACACCATCTTGCCCCCTTCTCGGACTTTCATCACCTTCCGAGGAATAAGCGGACTTTCTGGTCTAGAGATCGCCCATTTACTTAATTCCGTCCTTGGCTCCTTCTCATCTTTGATATCCTCCCAACGAGGAATTTTGACCCCCTGAGGCTTAGAGGTGGTAGGAACTTCTTCGACAGCCAGTTCAGTGAAGTAGATGGCATCAGAGTAATGAGCTTCATGGGTCTCGAAAGGCCTTTCTGTAGCCTGAATTGTCACCGTCTTCTTTCCCCATTTAGCCTTAACACATTGATGATAACTTGATGGTACAGCTCCATATCTATGCATCCAGGTCCTCCCTAGGATGATGTGATAGTTTGCCTCGGAATCGATAATATGGAACTTGGTGGCTGAGCGAATCTCCCCGACGGCTAAATCAACTGTTACGCATTCGATAGTAACTCTCATTTCTCCACCAAAGCCAGTGATGACTATCGGTTGCTTCACAATGCGTTCTTCAGAGATTCCGGCCTTTTCTAGAGTAGCGCGAGTCATAATGTTGATAGAGGCTCCACTATCTAGAAAGGCCCTTTTGAACTCAACCCCGTTAATAAAAGCAGTCACATAAAGCGGGCGATTGTGAGAAAAAGGATACTTTCGATCAGCCTCGGAGAAAGTAATGGCACTAGATTGCTCTTTTGCTTTCCTCGGAATAGATCCCTCGGTCGACATGCATTCCTCATGGTGTGCCTCAGCTATATTGATGATAGACTTGGTGATTTCTGTTCTTGCCTCCCTGGAAAGTCCAAGCTGGTCGAAGAATTGCTTGAACTTTACACAGTCTTGCAAGGTTTTGGCATAGTGATCCGGATCTTTTTCCACTCTTGGAGGCTCATAGTTAACTATCCCCTCGGTCTCTTCAAAATAAGATGCCACATAAACATAGTGTCCTCCTCTTCCGTAGTACTCTTCTCCTCCTTCTGGATCAAAAGGATCTTCGACATGAGTCATAAAGGTTCTGCCCTCTGGATCGAGAGCACTTCCATAGTAAACTTGCTCACCCTCGGGCTCGAGGATGTCGTCCAGATAACAATCATCGTCATCAAGATTGGCGATAGCCTCGATCATCGGGCCTTCATAAGCTATCATAGCAACATTCTTGCCCTTGTCTCGGTGCTGAGGATATGGTTGTTCTCGGATGTCTTGAGTCCCTTGCTTTTTGAACCTCAATTCGTCTTCCTCGACTTTATCTCTGAAGATTTTCCTGAGAGTCCAACACTTCTCTGTCGGATGTTTTAATGTGCGATGATAGACGCAAAATTCAGGGCTCTCGCGGTCCTTCTTTGATGGCATTTCTTCGACATAAGGCAATTTTAGCTCTCCGTCGGCCACCCATTCTTTAACTAAAGCTTTTACTTCCTCGATTCCACATGGATAAGAAACATTCCCTTTTCACCATTATATTGCTTTCTTCTTCTGGCCTCTATGACCTCTTCCTTGTGACTTTCGGGCATCTGGGGCAGAGGCAGCAGCAACAATAGGTCCACGAGACGATTTGAAGCTAGTCTTGTAACTGGCCTTAAATTCGGACTCCTCAGCCTGAGGAATGCTAATGTTCCGAGCTGCTTCTATTAATGCCGAGAAGGTGGGTAGCTTGTGATTAACTAGAAACATTTTGTACCTGCTCAATGCCCCTTCTAGACAGATTTGAACCAGATAACTCTCCTCCACTGCTTCATGGCAATCCACGGCCTTGTCCTAAAACCTTTTGACGTAGTTAAGGATGTCTTCACTTTCCTGCTGCTTTTCTTTACACTATGTAAGTGTGGTCACCTTCTCCGCCACTCGAAAGAACTTAGAATGGAATTTGTTAACCATTTCCTCCCAACTTCGGATAGAGTTTGGGGCCAAATTAACATACCAACTATATGCTTGGTCAGTGAGGGACTTAGAGAATTCTCTCGGCCAGAGGACGTGGTTTGAACCATGAATACCCAGAGTCTCGATGAATCGCGCAACATGTTCTCGAGCATTTCCTTGTTTGCCATCGAATTAAATGAACTTCGGCACTGTGTACCCCTCAGGGTATGGATAACTCAGCACCTCAATAGGGTAAGGCGGCTTGACATCCGGATCAGGCAAAGAGGGTAAAGTCCTCTTGCCTCGTTCGAGATCGAACATGGCTTGTACATCGGCGAGAGTGAGAAACTGTTGAGGGAGAGAGTTTGATGATGGTATTCCCGGAACTTGGCTTATGGACCCGAAGACTGAGCTAGGGGCTACTTGGCCATTCTGGTGCTGTGAATTCATCATTGGTGAGGACATTTGACGATATTGGCCATCAGCACCTATAGACAAGCCAGTTAGTGATGGGACATTGAATTGAGGCCCGTAAAGTCTACCGCATGGGGCCGCTATTCCGGGTTGTGCTTGCAAATTTGTTGTCGGCACCAAAGGAGACCTGTCTAGTACTTGAGTAACATTTACTAGTGGCATAACAAGATTAGGTACGGGCAGAGCTCCCTTTTGCGCCATCATGCCCCTTGTATTTGCTTGGACACCAACAGTCGCCGGAGCGCCATTCATTACACCAGAATCTCCCCTAGTCACCACTGGATCTTGGCTTGGCACGCCATGGAGCCCGGGCGTGGGCAAACTGCTGCCGCCCACTGTCGTTTGAGGATGTGTTACTGTGGCCGTGTTACCATGAACCATAGGCTGACTGGGGCTTACTTCTCATTGGATTTGATTTTGCGTTCCGGCGGGAATAACTCCACCACCAGTTTGATTTCCGTTTGGCGCTGGTGCAAAATTAGAACTCATCACCAACATGGTGTGAGTGAGATTCTGAAGAGCGGTAAGAATCTCTTGCTGAGTATTTTGAAGTCATTGAATGGCTTCAAGCAAAAGTGGTTGATCTGGAGCCATGGTCCTGTCATCACCACCATTAGAGGATCCTTGTTGGTGAACTTCATCTTCTCCCGCCATCCTTGTTGGAGTTGTGTGGATTCCAGATCTCGTTGAGACCATTAACCAATCCGCCTCCCTAGTGAAGTCGCCAAATGTATGAGGGGGTTTAAGAACGTCGTTAGAAAATTCGAAGATCTTCGAAGGAAAATTCGAATTCTCTAGAAGATGATGAGAGGCTTAGATTCTTCAATAGTCTCAACTTAAGAACACAAGAGTAAAGGAGATGATGGATATAAGAGATTGGGTGAAGAAGAAGGCAACGAGGCTAGAGAGAGAATAATGGCAAGGCTCTCCCATGGATCTCCCACTTTCACTCTCAAGGTTGATAATGGAGATGGGAAATTAGTTCTTTCCCAAGAGTTAAATCTCCAAAATCCATCCCTTGTAAAGCTATGGGTGGGTGCTATTTATAGGCACCTCATGATGTAGGATGGAGCCCATGTGCAAGGCACATGGGGAATATTCTCTCTAACCACCTTATCCGAGGAGGTGACCTCTCGGCGGATGAGGAAAATCCCGAAGAGGAGATCAACCTTTCGGCGAACCCTTCTTCTTAGCCACACCTAACCAATGATCCCCAATCATCCCAAAGGGCCGAGGTCGTCCTAGAGGACCCCCACCGCTAAATATTGCCGAGTCTCATGGACCCCCCGAGGTCGTGCCACCTCGACCCGGGTATAGACTAGTTTAACCGAAGAGTGAATTTATCTCCACTCATCGTCCTCGGGATCGGGTCCTTTGTTCGAACTCCATTACGCCCATGGTTCTGGTGCGTAGATCCCGGAAAGCTCCGAGCTCGCAAGTATTCTGGGACTCATTAACGGAGCGGCTTCTAGATTGCGTTTGAATCCATTCGAAGCCAAGTGCTTCGGATCTCTAGGTTCGTGGATCCGAACCTTTTGAGTCCGAGCCCGAGTAAGTTTCTAAGTTTGTGAATCCGAATCCTTTCGAGGCTTAGGGCAATTCGGCCCGTTCGATGGCGATAAATCCGAGCCACCAATCTTGGACTTGCGATAAATTCGGACCCACCAACCTTGGACTATTGGGCCTAATTAATTTAGTGGGCCCAAATTAGCTCTTCTTACAAAGTGTTATTTGAATTAAAAGCTTAAAAGAATTCAGTGTAATTATGTAAAAATCGTAGAACTTGATGTATTTTCTCAAAATTCCAAGAAAGTTTAATTTACACTTGTATATCAATTGTGCTTTGAACACATAGGGCTTTCATTGAATGGAACAATGATTTTACTTATATCTATTTATTTCTATTGCATAAAATATATATCACATTTGATGGGTACGTTGTCATTTTTTGTTATTTTATGAATGTCTTTTAATTTTAATAACTGTTACATTCAATAATTATTAAATATTTTTTTCATTAATAAAACCGTCCAAAATTATTAAATATTTTACCTCATTGCACCAAACCGTTTAAAAATTTAAATGTTAAATTATAAATAAATATGCACCCACCCTAATATTTATGTGTACAATAAATGTATTTAAGTCTTGGTCGACTTGAATTCAATTAGTCTTCTTGATTGATTAGTGCTAGAGTGAGTTATAACTTATTCAATCAATTTTTCAAAAAAAAGGTGAAAAATTTCTACACGATAATATGGTTCGAATCATACTTGAAATTAGTTGGTGAGAGATTGATCATTTTTTGACATGAACACGTATATGGCTGATAATATGAATATTAAACAAGTCAAGTTAGTATTAAACTCACACAATATGAAATTGATACATATTACTTGTTCAATAAAGAATTAGTTACACATAATTAAAAAAAATATTCAGAGTTTGAGTCTTTTAACAAAATAAACCTAATTTTTTAATTTTATGAATTTAAACTCTAATATTTTGATTTATTTTTAATCTAAATCATTTACCTGTTTTCGTTAAGTAAAACCAATGAAAAAAAAAATATTTTAATTATTACACTCAATGTAGATATAAAATATTTAAAATACCCATTTTCATTGAGTTTAATGACCAGAATACTCATTTTTTTAATTGATTTTACTTAATGGAAATAGGCAAATGATTTAAATTGAAAACAAATAAAAAATTTAGGATTTAAATTAAAAAAATTAATAATCCAGACTTTATTTTATTACAAGGGTTAAACCTTGATTTTTTTTTTTAATTTTATAATTTCCACTTAATATTATTTTTACTGAGAGGTTCTTTGACATTTTTGAATCTCTTCTATAAATCCTTATCCAATTTATTAAAACATAATTTTTTTTATTTGCAAAAGTCAATAATTAGTTGTTAGCTTAATACTTAGGAGAGTTGAACTCACACCCTCTCTTTACAAGCATGTAAACCTTACTTCTCATTTCACTTTTAAGAGTAGAACTCAAAACCCTCTCTAAGAGAATTGGTATCAAAAGGGAAGTAAAATAAATAAATAACACAGTTTTTTTTATTATAAATTATTAAAATAAAATGATAATTAACATAGTTTTTGTAAATTTCTAAAATAAAATTGAGTTGAAAACAAATATTCTTATGAATAATTTCCTTAAATAAAATTTATTTTCATTATACGTTTGATAATTTTAAATAAAAATATTTTTTTAAATATGATAAATTAACATAATATTAACCAAATATAAATAAAAAAATAACATAACACAATAATATAAAAATAATAATAAATAAATAAAATTAATATTAAAATAATCTGACACGAATCCGGTACCACACGACACACCCTCTGCTGTTGATTTTTACACTAATCAAATTATATGCCTCCGTTTGGGAAGTTGGTTGGCTTTTTGACTTTTTGGTTTTTTTGGTTATTTTAGCCTGGGCTAAAAAGCTTGGTTTAGGAAGGGCTTTTTGACTTTTTTGACTTTTTTTGTGAGAGAAGAGTGTAATGATTATGGGTTAGATGTGATGTTTTGTTTTTTGTGACTAAAATAGCCTATTTCGCCTTTTGTGGCTAAAATAGCCAAAAAAAAGCCCGAAAAATCTCTTCCCAAACGGACTCTAAGTCATCCACCCAAGAAAAAATTCCAAGTCAAATTTATGTCCCAAAATCAAATCAAACACCCCCATTATTTCTACTGTCCACGCTAAACAGTGTATGAACACTTCCATGCTTCCAAGTCCACCCCTAAAATTATAGGAAAGAATTATTTGGTGGGACAAATTTATGTGATAGTTACTACTTTTTATGGACTTTTTTATACCACATTTGACTTACGAATTTAAATAGAAATTTAAGAAGAAAAATAAATAAAATATAAATAAAATAAAGTTACATTTCACACACTTTTTTTTTTACTTTTCTAAATTCTTGTTTAAATTTATAATTCAAACATAATCTTAAAAGATAATTTGACAAATATCAAATAATAAATAGTGTAAAATAATACTCCAAAACTACCAAATAATCACTCCACTATTGGAGCCCCTAATCTATGGTTGGAATTTTCATACTGCTTTATGGAACTCCACTTCACCGATAACACTCTTGACTTTGGCCTATTTTGGATTAAAAGTGAGTTTTTTTTTTTGAAATTTTTTTTGACTTTTTTAGATTACATAATATTTTTATTTTGTACTCTCTCTTTTTTATAAAAAAATTTAAAAAGTCAAAAGTCAAAAAATCAGCTTTTAATTTACTTCCGAAAATAGGCTATTGTCATAAAAGTATTTTTTTCAAAACAATAAATACCAAAAAAAAAAAATCTATATAGGTGCTATTGAAAGATAGCATATCTTTGTGATTTAGACTTTAACCTCTTTAATGGTTGAGTGTAGTAAAAGTAATATAATTCAAGAAGGTTCAAATTCAATTGGTGGAAATGTAATTCTTGTTAGTGATTTTTTTTTTTAAAAAAGAAGGAAATTCTGGAAAACATTTGCTTATATTTTTTTGGGGGAAATAATAGCAGTGGTAAAAAATTTTAAAAATACAAATTATCAATAAAATTATACACTTTAATAATTAAAATGTTATACTTTTTCATAATTTTATATTTTTTTAGTGTTATAATTGTGCTGTTATTTCCCCTATTCTTTTGACAAATTTTTCTTTAGTCATTGTATGTTGACTATGAAGGACAATACTTGACTATTGTTTAAGGTTTGTTTTTATTATTGACTTTGACCCATTTGGCTTTGGAGAGAGCTTGGAATTAACCAGAGCGACTTCTTAAACGTCTTTTACATCAATTTTAACTAGCATATCACTCGTACTATGTACGAGTTATATTTCATCATTTTATCTTTTTTTTTTTAAATATCTTTTTTTTTTTTTTTATATTAAAATTTAATATTTTGATAATAATCATGTGTTAGACTTTTTAAAAAATTCATATGTGTTAAACTTTTTAAGAAATTTTTTTGATGCTCGTTCTTAATGTATTAAAATATTATTATGAGGAATAATAATCATATGTGTTGGATTTTTCAAGGAATTCATTTGTACTTCACAATTATCTATCTATACTATATATTAAGCAAAAGGGGATTTTTAACCCCAAGCCTTGTGGGAGCTCCAATCTCCCAATCTAAATTTCTTGATTTTTTTGATTTAAAAAAAAAAAAAAAACCTTAGCATTTATTAACTTCTCCCAACCCCCAAGTCTTACCTTCATTATAACACTTTAATGTATTAAGAACAAGCATATAAAAAATTCTTTGAAATCCAACACATATGAATTTCTTGAAAAGTCTCAACACATATGATTATTTTCCCTCATAATAACACTTTAATGCATTAAGAACAAGCATAAAAAAAATTTCTTGAAAAGGCCAACACATATGATTATTATCAAAATATTAAACTTTATTATAATATAATATAAAAAAAGACATTTAATTCCTTGAAAAATCTAACACATATGATTATTATTAAAATATTAAACTTTAATATAATATAAAAAAAAAGAAAAAAAGAAGACATTTAAAAAAAAAAAGATATTTAAAAATCTCAATTCACATATATAGATAATTGTAAATACAATCCGTGCATAACACGGGTGATATGCTAATCTATACTATATATTAAGCAAAAGGGGATTTTTAACCCCAAACCTTGTGGGAGCTCCAATCTTCCAATCTAAATTTCCTAAATTTTTGATTTAAAAAAAAAAATCTTAGCATTTATTAACTTTGCCCAACTCCCAAGTCTTACCCTCATAATAACACTTTATGCATTAAGAACAAGCATAAAAAAAAATCTTTGAAATCCAACACATATGAATTTCTTGAAAAGTCCCAACACATATGATTATTATCCCTCATAATAACACTTTAATGCATTAAGAACAAGTATAAAAAAATTCTTGAAAAGTCCAACACATCTATCTATATCTATACTATATATTAAGCAAAAGGGGATTTTTAACCCTAAGGCCTGTGGGAGTTTCAATATCCCAATATGAATTTTCTAAATTTTTTATTAAAAAAAAACTCAGTATTTATTGATTTGGTCAAAATCCCCTGATCAGCATTTTTTAACTTTTTTTCAATTCACATGTCTTTCTACATGCCTACATTTATTGATTTGGTCAAAATCCCCTGATCAGCATTTAAAATCTCCTCATACAAATAATTATAGATACAATCTGTGTATAGTTACTGCAATATCATTTTCAACTTCTCTCATACACTATGGTTAGTGATAAGATTGTTAAATTATTTTTATAAAAAATCTTAAAAAACATAATTTATATATTAAAAAAATCTAAAATAAATATAAATATCTATAATTATCCCGTGCATAGCACGGGTGATAGGCTAATATTACTAGCCTTTCACCCGTGCTATGCACGGGATAATTATAGATATTTATATTTGTTTTAGATTTTTTTAATATATAAATTATATTTTTTAAGATTTTTTTGCTTATCACAAACCGTAGTGTACGTGAGAAGTTGAAAAGAGTACTGCAGTAATTATATATGAATTGTATCTATAATTATTTGTATAAGGGGGTTTTAAATGCTGATCAGGGAATTTTGACCAAATCAATAATTGCAGGTATGTGGAAAGATATGTAGATTGAAAAAAGTGAATAAATGCTAATCAAAGAATTTTGACCAAATCAATAAATGTTGAGTTTTTTTTTTTTTTAAATAAAAAATTTTAAAAATTCAGATTGCGATATTGAAGCTTCCATAGGACTTGGGGGTTAAAAACCCTCTTTTGCTTAATATATAGTATAGATAGATATAGATAGATAGATATATATATCTTTTTATTTTTATTTTTATTTTTGTGTGGTTTCTATTCGGGTTTTTTTTTTTTTTTTCAATTTATTTAAGATGGAGTTCTGGGTATCTTTTTTTTTTTTTTAAATTTAATTTATCTGTGATTTCCATTTGTTTTTAATTATTATTATTTAGGTAAGTTATGATGTGAGTTAGATATGTGATAGACATGTGAGTTTTATTGATTTAAAATTTATTTAGATGAACTTTAAAGATTGTTTTTTAGTTTTTTAGTTTTTTTTGTTATGTTATAATATAATATATAAAATATAGGTAGATATCTACAACTTTAATAGAAAATATTATCTATTTTTTGGGAAAAAGAAAATGAATGCAAGTTTTAATATTTTTTTTTTTTGAAAATTTGTGAGAGAGATTAGGAGGGAGAGATTATGAAATATTTTTGTTATTAAATAATAAATCAGTCAATAGTTTTTTTAATCTATTTTGTAAATTAAAAATAAATAATTTTGAAAAATTGATTAATTTGTCCCATTAAGTAATTTAAAATTTTGATAGATATATATAAAAAAAATACATAATTATATTATTAAATCACAATTCAAATTTAGATGTTATATCTTTTTAAGATCTATAGCTAAATTCTTATCTTTTTTTAAATTTTTTTTTGTGTGTAATCATAGTGTATGGGAGAAATTGAAAAGGGTGTTGCAATAATTATGAGAGAAGTCAAAAGGGATTGTGGGTTGGGAAAAGTCAATAAATGCTGAGGTTGGGTTGGGAGAAGTCAGTAAATGCTGAGGTTTTTTTTTTTAAATGAAAAATTAGAAAATTAGGATTAGGAGATTGGAGCTCCTATCTGATTTTTTAGGGAAGAGAAAATGAATGCAAATTTTAATATTTTTTTTTGAAAATTTGTGATAGAGATTATGAAATATTTTTGTTATTAAATAAATTGATTAATTTGTCCCATTAAGTGATTTAAAATTTTGATAGATATACATAAAAAAATACATAATTATATTATTAAATCATAATTCAAATTTAGATGTATATCTTTTTGAGATCTATAGCTAAATTCTTATCTTTTTTTTTTTTTTTTTTTTTGTGTGTGTGTAACCATAGTGTATGGGGCAAATTGAAAAGAGTGTTGCAATAATTATGAAAGAAGTCAAAAGGGATTGTGGGTTGGGAGAAGTCAATAAATGCTGAGGGTTTTTTTTTTTAAATCAAAAAATTAGAAAATTAGAATTAGGAGAAGGAGATTAGAGCTCCCATAGGCCTTGGGGTTAAAAACCCCATTTTGCTTAATATATAGTATATAGATTTACTATTTTAATGGTTCTTTTTTTCAATTATTTTTTTTATTATGAGAAAAATGTGATTGCAGTTAGATAACATTAAAAAAAATGTGATTTGTATGATTGAAGTTATCTCCTTTTGTTTATAATTTGATTTTTTAATATGATTGAAGTTAAATAAATATAAAAAATTACAAAAAGAAAAATGTGATTGTAGTTTGTTCAATGGTTCTAAATAATCTTTTTATTTACTATTTTAATTAGCCTGTCACCCGTGCTATGCACGGGATAATTATAGTTATTTATATTTATTTTAGATTTTTTTTAATATATAAATTATGTTTTTAAAGATTTTTTATAAAAATAATTTAACAATATTATCACTAACCATAGTGTATGAGAGAAGTTGAAAAATGTACTGCAGTAACTATACAAGAATTGTATCTATAATTATTTGTATAAGGGGATTTTAAATGCTGATTAGGAGATTTTGACAAATCAATAAATGCAGGCATGTGAAAAGACATATGGATTGAAAAAAATTAATAAATGCTGATCAGGGGATTTTGACCAAATCAATAAATGCTGAGTTTTTTTTTTTTAATAAAAAATTTAAAAAATTCAGATTGAGATATTGAAACTCCCACAGGCCTTAGGGGTTAAAAACCCCCATTTTGCTTAATATATAGTAAGTATAAGTATAGATAGATAGATAGATATAGATATTTATATTTGTTTTTGATATTTTTTTAGATATTTATATTTGTTAAAAATAAAATAAAAAAGTTAAAAAGGATGTGTAAATAGTAGGGGTGGGTGCGGGTCGATTGTGGCCACTGAACCTCCAATCCGCCATCCGTCCGCCAGATTGGTGGATTGGAGAAAATCAATCCGCATCCGTCCGTCAATCCGGCGGATGTGGATTGAACGGTTTGGTGGATGGATGTGAATCGGTTTGGCGGTTTAAAATTTTATAAATTTTCAACATAATTTAACTTGTGTACTTCCTCAAAAAAAGAAGAAGAAAGTATTACAGTCAATGAGTTAAAAAAATATTACAATTACTGCATGTCTCATCCAAAGCAAAAAAGTTTGAAACTTAAGCAAAAAAGTTGAAAACTTTAGAATATCACAATCACTGCATGCCTCATCCACATACTATAATCACAGCATGCCTCATCCACATAAAGTATTACAATTTGTGGTTCTTAAAATATAAAAACAATTCAAACAACTAAAACCATGAACAAAGCAGTAGTAAAGATTGTATGTCTCTGTATTGTTACATCTATATCTATTTTTGAATACAAAAACCAATTAGCATATATCATATTTTCTATTTATTATTTTTAGAGATAGATTTAAAAATAAAAAAATATAGATAAATAATACGTTTATTTTTTTCAATTCAAAAAAGATATTCAAGTTGAAAACTTTTTTTCAACAGAATATTTAAACTCTTTTTTAATTGAAAACACAAACAGAATATTTAAATAAACTCATAACACAAAATCTTATAAATTACTAGGAGTGCTCGCAGTTTGGCGGTTCGGTTGCGGCCAAAGGAATTTCAAATCCGCCATCCGTCCGCTAGATTGGCGGATTGGAGAAAATCAATCTGCAACCGTCCGCTCGTCATCACGCATCCGTCCAAAATGCGGCAGATCGGCTCGGTTCGGTCGGTTTTGGCGGATCGGTATATCCGCTGCTCACCCCTAGTAAATAGGAGAAGTCAAAAAGACTTTAGACAATTTAATAAATGTTGAGCTAAAACAAAAATTTTAATTAATGGAAACTACAATTTAATGGGCCAAGTCATATATATATATTTTACATGTGGAATACACACAGACATCATAATACCGTGCTATGCACGGGATAATTATAGATATTTATATTTGTTTTAGATTTTTTTTAATATATAAATTATATTTTTTAAGATTTTTTATAAAAATAATTTAACAATCTTATCACTAACCATAGTTTATAGGAGAAGTTGAAAAGGGTACTGCAGTAACTGTACACGGATTGTATCTATAATTATTTATATGAGGGGATTTTAAATGCTAATCAGAAGATTTTGACCAAATCAATAAATGTATGCATGTGGAAAGACATATGGATTGAAAAAAGTTAATAAATGCTAATCAGGGGATTCTGACCAAATTTTTATTATGAGAAAAATATAATTGTAGTTAGATAGCATCTATCTATACTATTTATTAAGCAAAATAGGGTTTTTAACCCCGAAGGCCTGTGGGAGTTTCAATATCCTAATATTAATTTTCTAAATTTTTTATTTAAAAAAAAAAACTCAGCATTTATTGATTTGGTCAAAATCCCCTAATCAGCATTTATTAAATTTTTTTCAATTGACATGTCTTTCCACATACCTGCATTTATTGATTTGGTCAAAATCTCCTGATCAGCATTTAAAATTCCCTCATACAAATAATTATAGATACAATTCGTATATAGTTACTGCAGTACCCTTTTTAACTTCTCCTATACACTATGGTTAGTGATAAGATTGTTAAATTATTTTTATAAAAAATCTTAAAAAACATAATTTATATATTAAAAAAAATCTAAAACAAATATAAATATCTATAATTATCTCGTGCATAGCACGGGTGATAGGCTAGTTTCTATATATGTGAATTGTGATTTTTAAATGTCTTTTTTTTTTATATTATATTAAAATTCAATATTTTGATAATAATCATATGTATTGGACTTTTCAAGAAATTTTTTTTATGATTATTCATAATGCATTAAAGTATTATTATGAGGGATAATAATCATATGTGTTGGGACTTTTCAAGGAATTCATTGTGGGTTAGAGATAGATATAAATAAATAGATAGATATAGATATAGATATTTATATTTGTTTTAAATTTTTTTTAATATATAAATTATTTGTTTTAGAAAAGGTACTGCAGTAATTATGAGAGAAGTCAAAAAGTCTTGTAGGTTGAGAGAAGTTAATAAATGCTGAGGGTTTTTTTTTTTTAAAACAAAAAATTAAAAAATTAAATTGACATATTAAAACTCTCACAGGTCTTAAGAGTTTTACTTAATATATATATAGATACACATGAACATACTTGGATGGTTTTTATTTTTTTTTGGGTACATCAGAAAAGGAACAGACAGAGAAAGAAAGAAAAGGAGAAAGAGAAAATGGAAAGAGAAAAATCCATGATAGCCAAGTTTACAAAATTTTGGGTAATGGTTAGCATTTTTTAATTTTGAATGGCTCGGGTTTTGTTTGGCAACAACTAAAAAAAGTCAGTTTTTTTTTTTTAAATTTTTTTTGACCTTTTATGATTTTGTTAAAGTATGTCTAAAAAAAATAAATTTTCAAGTTTGTTTAGTCTAGAATGATATAAAGAGTAATTAAAAAAAAAAAGTTGACTGAAAATAAATAGATCAACTTTTTTTTAAAAAAAAAAATTTCTTCCATTTTTAGTAGACTTTTTTCAAAATTTATTTATTTCTTTACTTTTGCAGCATCTAATTTGTATGATCTCAAAGTAAAAAGGTTTTTAAAAATTTTAAAACAAATTTCTTTGAAGACGGAAAAAAGTCACAAAAAGTTATTAAAAAAACAATTGCCAAACCGACTAGGCCCTATTTGGTTGCAACTTTTTAGTTACTTCTTCACTGTTTAAGCTAAAATAAAAGGTATAAACGGATGGTTTTGAGCTTCTTTAGCTAACGATTGTATTATAATAATAGGATAAATTACACTGACACCCCTGAGATTTATGTGTATTATAGTTTTTCTTTTTACCTTTTGAAAATTATATCTTTCTTCTTGAGGTTTAAAACTTCATTACAAATTTCTTCCTTCAGTAATTTAATTTTTTAAATACCAATTTTGCTCTTAGTGGATAAATTACATTGACACCTCTCACATTTTAGAAATTACAATCCCCTCCCTAAGGTTTAAAGTAGCATCTCCAATTGCCCCCTTAGTTAGTATTAGTTGAAAAAAAAAATTAATTGAAAAAAAATTTTGTTAGTAAAATTTTTAAATTTCTATTTAAAAATCAATGTAAACTCATTTTTTTAATTTACGTTTTTTTCTCAAATTTACAAACTGAGACAACAATTTATAAACAAAACAAGTTTTTATGACAGTTTTTAAAATTTTTGTAAAATATAAATTGAAATCTGAAAATGAAATGGTTACCAAACAGGTCTCAGATGGTAAAAATGTCGTAAAATTAACAAATAATTAAATAAGTTACCAATGTAAGAAATGACTTATCAAAAGATTCTTAAACTATGTATGGTTTGATTTTTAGAATTTTTTTTTAAAAATTAAAAATTAATTTGGTTAAAAAATAAAAATAAAAAATAATTATCATTTTTATATAATTTTTATCTTTCAAGTGGTTAGAAATAATTCTTACAAATAAAATTGAAACAGTCGTACGTATATATATAACCTGCCCAAAAGTTAAAATGATAATTATTTTTCACCCTTAAATGAAAATTATTTATTATTTTTTATTTCTTAACCAAATTAATTTTTAATTTTTAAATTTTTTTTTCTAAAAATCAAATCATGCATAGCCTAAGAATTTTTTGATAAGTCATTTTTTACGTTGGTAACTTATTTAATTATTTGCTAATTTTACGACTTTTTTACCATCTGAAACTTGTTGGTAACCATTTCGTTTTCAGTTTTCAATTTATATTTACAAAAATTTTAAAAACTGTCATAAAAACTTGTTTGATAATTTTTTGGGTTTATAAATGGTTGTCTCAGTTTGTAAATTTGAAGAAAAAACGTAAATTCAAAAAATGTGTTTACGTTGGTTTTTAAACAGAAATTTAAAATTTTACTAACAAAATTTTTTTCAAATAATTTTTTTCCCAATTAACTTTTTTTTTTCAATAATTTTTTTTTCCAACTAATACTAACCGAGGGGGAATTGGTAATGTTCTTTAAACCTTGGGGAGGGGATTGTAATTTCTAAAATGTGAGGGGTATCAATGTAATTTACTCATTGAGGGGAAAAATTGGTATTTAAAAAAATTAAATTGCTGAGGAAGGAATCTATAATGAAATTTTAAATCTCAGGAAGAGAGATGTAATTTCTAAAATGTAAAGGAAGAATTATAATAAATATAAACTTCAGAGGGTGTCAGTGTAATTTACCCAATAAATAAACTTTTATAAACAAAACCCATATATGAATTGTTAACACATTTTGATTTTCTAATTTTTTTTTTAAATTTTTAAATTTTTTTATTATCTTTAATAAACTTTTATAAAACTTGTTAAATTATACACCGAAACGGATTGGATTGTAAATCATTTACTAGCAATTGATTGTGGCGAGATAACGACAATCATAAAGCCTAGGGATCAGAGTTTGAGTTATAGATTTGCGTCATAGTATGTGGTAGATATTGAAAATGAATCAGCTTGTTTGGTTTTGATTTTCAGAAAGATTTATTTTTTTATTTTTTTATTTTAATATTTAATGATTTTTTAATATTTTAAATATATTTTTTAAAAAATTTAGATGCACTTAATATAAATACATTTAAAAAGTATAATATTTATAAAAGAAATCTTTAAAAAATCACTAAATATCAAAAAATATTTAAAAAAATACGAAAATTCAGTATATATTTTTATATTTTTTGTATTTATTATTAATTTTTTAAAATATTGTTTTATATATATTTTACGATTTAGATACATCTAGGTAAGGTGTATCTAAAAAAAATAAAAATAAAAACTGCTTAAAATTTTTAAAAATATTCACTTAAAAACAAAAAAATACGAAAACAAAAAACTCAATATTCAGAAAATTAAAACAAAAAACATTGAATAATTTTACACATACTAATAATTTTATAAAAAAAAACTCAATATTCAGAAAATTAAAACCAAAAATATTGAATAATTTTACACATACTAATAATTTTATTAAAAATCCTAATAAAATATAATAGATCAAATGTGATTGATTGTCAAATAAAAAATAATCATATATCCAATGATATTTTGACATGTATGCTTTTTGTTTAGTGTTAGTAAGAGTCTAAACAAATGTAACATTGCTCATTGAAAACATATATTACAAAGTTCATGTATAGAATTAATTTCAACGACACATTAACATGTATTTTATGAATAAATTTTTCTTTGAGAGTGTCATGTCAGTGAAATTCAGCTATTTAATCAACCTGTGCAACATTTTCCTTGAAAAAATTAAAATACAATTTAATAAAATTTTGTTTAAAAAAAAGGCAGGAGGAGAGTCTAGTGCATAATAACGGTGTGACCATTAATAACTCCTACACGCTAGAGACTTGGACGTGAAGGACCTTAGATGATTCACAAACCCACAAAGTAGTAGTCCCACCGACACACTGGTAAGTAGAGACTAACATATTCTTAATTTTTTTGTTTTTAATAAATTTTAAATTATGTCAAAATTTTTTACTTTTTTGATTTGTGTTATAGATGAATTTAAAAAGTAATTTTTTTGAAAAATTTTATTAAAAAAATATAAAAAATAAAATAAGTTAAAAAATTTACTATTTTTTTATTTGTTTTAGTCATTTCTTAAATCTTTTTTGGAATTTTTTTAAATTTTTTAATTTGCTGATTTACCTCGTAAAGTAAAATTTAGAAATTTAAAACTTTTTGAAATTGTTTAAGAAAAAATCACTAAAGATGAAAATAAACTAATAAAAAGTCATAAAAAAGCAAACTCCAAACACCCACTAAATATTCAAGGAAAATTGAGATTTGTGGATTCCTTAAAAAGTATAAGGTGAAAATTATGAAAAATTGTTAAATATTCAAGGTGTATCATATGATATTATTTATTAGGGCTGGGCATAGGGTCATCCGAACCGCCCAAACCGCCATACCCGATCCGAACCGCACATGTATGGGCGGTTTCGCAAACACATTAGGGTAGGGTGCGGTTTGGATTTTATGTAAATTTCGGGTTACAGGCGGGTTGCGGGTTTGACCCGCACCCGCCCAACCCGCCCGCATAAAACACTTTTTAAAAAAAAAAAAAAAAAAAAATCTGATCTGACCGTTCAAAATAACCTCTTTTTTGCCCCTTCAAATCTGATCGTTCAAAACAAGGAAAACCCTAATCTAATCAAACTCACTCACTCACTCATCAGAACTGTATCTCCTCTCTTCCTCGGTCTCTCTCTCTCTCACACTCACTCGCGATTTTCATCTGCGCACTCAGTGATCGAATCTCTCTCTCGCAAGATCGACCGATCGATCGACCTCATCGCACACAGGTAAGCCCTCTCTCTGATCTCTGTCTATGTCTCTCTCACCGATCTTTGGTTTTTTTCGAACATATGAGATCTGTTTCTCTCTGATCTGTCTCCCTCACTATCTCATCTCCCTCACTCTCTCATCTCACAGTCTCTTACTTTCTGGTTTTGCATCCACACCGATCGGCTCTCTTTCACAGGTAAGCCCCTCTCTCTCTCTCTCTCTATTCTCTCTCTCTCGCCCCGATCTCTGTCTGTGTTTGTTTGTTTGGAATGTATCTTGATTTAATTTTTGATTTAAGCAACAGATTTTTTTATTTAAATCTGTCTGTGCAATTTTTTATTTAATTTTTTTTTTGAATCTATATTGAAATTGGATCTGTATTGAATCTGTACAGATCTGTCTGTGTTTATTTATTTATTGGATCTGTATAAATTGGATCAGTTCATACTATGAATTCAATCTGTTAGTAATGTGAGGTCAATCTGTTATTTTTAATAGAATCTGTTTATGATAAAAGTTAGTAATTTCACAGACAGATAGATAGAGAGAGACAGAGAAAGTTTTAATGAAGATGCAGAAGCATGGTTTACACTTTTGGAATTCATAGATCTGTTTGCAACTTCATAGATCTGTTTGGAATTCAATCTGTTATTAAAAATAAATCTATTTTTTGGAATTAATTTTTGATTAAATCTGTTGAATTAATCTGTGACTGTTTTTGTATACTATCACTGATTTTTTGGGTTTATTCTATTTATGAGTTTTATTTGTAACACTAATTTGTGATTTACATGTAGATTGAGTTTTAGGGAATTTTAATCAGAAACTGAATTTTAATTAAAAACTAGTGATTGTGACAGATTAATTCAGTTTGATTAAATCTGTTGAATTAATTTTTGATTAAATCTATTCAATTAATCTGTTTGATTGAATTAAAATTGAATCCTTGACTGTTTTTGTAATCCAGTTTAAATGGAGGATAGTATTCAATCTCCCGCAATCAATCTTGTACCTCCGGAATCCTCTAATTCTCAAATGAATCCCCTCTTAGTCGAACTCGAACCTGAACCTGAACCTAAGCCTCCTAGACCCCCAAAGAGAAAGAGTAAGGGTGGAGGGGGGAGAACACCATCCACAGTTTGGGATCATTTTGACAAGGTTGTAGGGACCGATGGGAAGCGTAGAGCCGTATGTAAATATTGTAAGAAAGAGTATATGGCTGACTCTAGACTTCATGGGACTAGCAATTTGGGAGTCATATACCAATTGTAAAGAATATCCAAATAGGGATACAGATGGTCAACAAACATTACATCTTAAACCGAAACAAAATGAAAGGGTGTTGAGGTAGTAGCAACAATTTTTAATTTTGATACTTGTAAAAGGGCTCTTGCGGAGATGGTGGTCATTGATGAGTTACCATTTAGATTTGTGGAGGGTTTGGGTTTAGAAGATTTTGTAATGTCATGCAACCCAAATTCACACCAATTCCCTCTCGTCAAACCATATCTAGAGAAGTGCTCAACATATTCAAGAATGAAAGGGATAAGTTAAAGAAGGCCATGAAGGGTCGTAGAATTTGCTTTACTACGGACACTTGGACATCTATTCAGAATTTGTGTTACATGTGTTTGACTGCTCATTTCATTGATGATAACTGGAAACTTCAAAAAAGAATCATAAATTTTCAACAAGTTGAGGATCACAAAGGAGAAACATTGGGTCAAAAAATTGAGTCGTGTTTGATTGAGTGGAACATTGATAGCATATTCACCTTAACAGTTGATAATGCTAGTTCTAATAATCTTACCATTCAATATTTGAAAACGATAACCAAAGATTAAAAGGGAACTATTTTGCAACATGAGTTTATTCATATGCGTTGTTGTACACATATTCTTAATCTTGTTGTGAGTGATGGGTTGAAAGAAATGGATGATTCTATTGCCAACATTAGACTTGCGGTGAGATATGTGAGGTCTTCTCCTCATAGGCATGATGTTTTTAAGAAGTGTGCGGCCATACTCAAACTTGATTCAAAAGCTCTTGTATGCCTAGATGTACCAACTAGGTGGAACTCTACCTATTTGATGTTAGAGGCCGCCGAAAAGTATGAGAAGGCTTTTAACCGATTGAAGTTTGTGGATTCTAACTTTGAACTTATTTCAAGGATGTTGATGGTGGCATAAGAAGAAGTCCGAATGAGTTGGATTGGAAAAAGTGTAGAATTTTTTTGAGGTTTCTAAAATTATTTTATGTTGCAACTAAGAAATTTTCGGGGTCTCTCTTTGTTACTTCCAATGCTTTTTACAAAGAGATGTTTGTTATTGAAAGCAAAATTAATCAATTAATTTTGGAGGAGGATGATACTTTGAGCACAATGGCAAGGACTATGAAGCTAAAGTTTAGCAAGTATTGGGGGGATGGAAGTAAAATCAATTTGTTGTTGTATGTTGTGATGGTTCTTGATCCTACCAAAAAAATGACATACTTGGAGTTTTGTTTTTCCAATTTATTTCTTGGAGATAATAGGAAGGTGGAAGAGGTGGTAGACAAGGTTAAGAGTTGCTTGAGTCGTTTGTATAGCCATTATGTCACACTTTATCCTTCAAATGAGAAACTTCCAAGTGTGAGTGAAGTTGTGAATATGGTGGAAGATGATGATGATGATGATCCCTATTCTTTAGTTGACTCCCAATTTAATTCCTATTTGGAGGGGCGATGCACTAGTGGATCTAAGTCGGAATTGGAACAATATTTATCCGAGGTTGAACATTTTGCAAAGAATCAAACATTTGAGATTTTGGATTATTGGAAGGTGAATGCAACCAAATATAGGGTGTTATCACAACTTGCAAGGGATGTGTTGGCCATGCCTATTTCTACCGTTGCATCGGAGTCGGCTTTTAGTATGGGAGGGCGTATTCTTGACCCATTTCGTAGTTCACTCTCACCTTCTATGGTTGAAGCTCTTATATGTACTCAAAATTGGCTTCGAAGCAACCTTCCAATTTCTCTTCGAAAGGCGATGGATGATGTAGAGGAATTTGAGCAATATGACTCGGGTAAATGAGAATTTATTTATCTTCATTTTTATTTATATTGTTCATTTTCTAATGTAAGTTTTATTAATCTTCTCTTGTTGATTCCTAATTAGGTACTTTGGAGTCAAGCTCATCTTCAACTTCAACTTATAATGTTGATGCTATAATTGATCTCTAATATCCATTTGATCATTGGTAATTTTTTCATATACTCAACACATTTTTTTACTATATTGAGATGAAATATATAGACATTTGTTTATCTTTTCATTTTTTACTATAATTGAAGTTTAAAGTTTATATTTTTTCAATTTATTTTTGTGTAGGGTTCATCAACCAAATGCATGGAATTGGAATTGGAATTCGAATTTGTGAAAGTTGAATTGGATGTGGTTCATGAAGATGAAGTTTGATATCTTAGAAGTGGTTTAATTTTATTTCATGGGTTTGTATTGAATGAAGTTTGACAACAAATATTTTTTTTAATTATGTTTTGGTTTTGGATGAATGTAAGTTAATGAATTTTTATTTTTTTTGCATTTTGGATGAATGTAAGTTAATGAAGAAATTTTTTTTTTTTGGGTTAGGAATGATGAATGTTGAATTTTCAATGTAGGATTTTTTTTATTTGGGTTATGAATGATGAATTTAGGATGAATGTAAGTTAATGATAGAATGTAGATTTTGAATGATTTGTTTAGGTTACGAATTGAATTTGTTGTGTTTTTTATTTTATAAGTTTTTTATTAGTTTTAATTCATTAATTATTAATGTTGGAGCATTTTAGAAAATATGAGAAAAAATGTCCAAAATAAAGATTGACAAAATGGGAGAAAAAAAAGGTTTACAAATAAATTTTTGAAAAAAGAGTTCAATCTGCAAACCACCCGCAACTGCCCGCACATCCGCGAACCCTACCCGCACAAACCGCAAACCGCATTGCGGGCGGTTGCGGGTTGACTTTTTCCCAAACCGCATACATGCGGGCAGGTCCAAACCGAACCGCAAACCGTCCCAAATCGAACCGCGGACACCCCTATTATTTATGGGTCATGCTTCTCTCCGGTTTGAAATCAAACTAGAGCGTACAGTTTGGCTTTGTGGGTCCACTACAAAGTCTACATCTATGAACTGTTCAATATGTAAGACTCGCCAAGTATTTATCCATGCAAAAAATCATATTGATTAGATATCGCAGAAATGATACATCCCTCTAATCTGGGAGCTCTAAAAGAGCACTAATGATGTGGGAAAAAAAAAAAAAAAAAACCAAAGCCAAAACATCACATCACATAGGACCCACACACCAATTAGAGCTTCTAATCTTTTTTCTTAGATATCGATAGCCACTTGATCAGTCAAATTTATGTCAACGATAAGTATGATTTTTAAAACTACATTGTTGACACAAATATAATATGATCAAGTGGTTATTGATATCCGATTAATATGATTTTTTACATAGATAAAGTATTTGATGAACCGTACATATTGAACAGTTTGGATTATTGATGTGGGCTCTGTGGTGGGCAAACAGGCCCAACAATACTCTCCAATTGGAAAACCCAACCGGAGATAAGCCTTTCCCTTATTTATGTGGTATTTTAATAGATGACAAATTAATAAAATACATTAAGTGAGCCATCATTTTTTTTTTGGTTCAATTACCTAACAGAGCTAAGTCAACATATTGAGGAAATTTCATTTTGCTCCTTAAATTATCACTCAAAAGTCAATTTAACAATAAAGGTAAATTAAAATACACCTCTTGAAATTTGATTAAAATACAAATCGTCCCCTATAATTTTGGAAATTACATTCCACCCTCTGATGTTTCTAATTCATAACAAATTGCTCATTTTATTAATAAATCATAAAGTCAATTAATAGTTTTTAATGATATTAGAAATATGTTTTCAATTAATAATTTGGGTAATTTTATTATTGTATAGGAGAACAATTATGAATTTCATTTTGTTAATTAATTCTGTTAAATAAAAAATACTAATAAGGAGGTATTTATAATTTTTCAAACCACAGGAAACAATTTGTATTTTAAGCAAAACTCAAAAGGTTTATTTGTAATTTACCCTTTTAATAACATCAATTTCACACTTGGACCATTTGATTTTGGATTAATTTTATCCTGCCTGTAATCAAACAAAAGTTATTGATGGGATACATAGAACTTCATTTGATATCTCATTTTACGTTCAAAATTATCTTCAAAATATCAATTAGATCTTTTTTTGAATATATAAAACAATTAAATTTAAATATCTAATAATAATTTTCATCTAAAAAAAGTGAGAATAATAAATTTTAAACTATAAACATTACAAAAAAAATTATTTAAAAAATACATCTCATATAAAATTTTTGCTTTTGAGTGTCAAATTACTTTAAGTCGGTTCTAAGAAAACTAATTGAGTCCAAAATTATGAATCTATTCTCTCTCTCTCTCTATCACCGATTGAATTGATCAACTAGTAGTAGGTTGAAAATCGTATTAAAAGAAATTTAGATCACACATTTTTTGGGAGAAGCATCTTCAAATTAAATTTTCTTTATACTCTAAGGGTCTAATTGAGATTTTCAAAGATAGTTTGAGAGTAAAATGAAATTTCCATATCATGGCCGCAACTTTCATTTGATAATGCAGCTAATGACGAGATAATATGAAAATTTTGAGTGATAATTTAGCGGGTAAAATGAATTTTTTTCCAATATATTTCACTCTTTATTTTTGTCTTTACATGATTTAAAGCATAACTAACGGTGTAAAAATAAAAATTTTGAATGATAGTTTAAAGGATAAATGAGAATTTTCCATCATATTTCACTCGATAATTTTTTCAGTTCATGATTTAAAACACCACAAGTAGGGTGCTCTACAGTACTAATAAGTAGCCGAACTTGAAAAATACAGATGGAGAAATGGAAACCATTTGAGGGAGTCAAAAAATTACATACAATTCCCAGAGAAAAAGTCTTAACAATTGTAGACAAAGGCCAAGGGCCGAATCAAAAAGTGAGTTTTCAGATTTATGTGGAATTTTTTGGAACAATGTGGGATATGAATTCATTGAATTCAATTGAATCCAAATTTGGACTGAAATTTTTGGCTCTTGTTTTTTTAAAAAACATATTTGGCAGTTTTTAATATAGATATATGTATATCTGCATGTTAAATATCAGCAGAAAAATGACAGAAGAAAACCTACGATGATAACAACTGATTTGGAATTAAAATTTGGACTTTTCTTAGGTGTGCCTTGCATATGGTAAGTGTACGAGTACGAAATAATCTTCTCGTATAATCCTGTTGATCAAGTTTGCACTCTTCCAAACGTTGTCGCTTTACTTCCTGAAAACACAAACGTGAGCTGCTCGGCGGGTGTGTGCCAGATACCTCTCCGATGCCTAAGTTAGCAAATAGGCAATAGACAAAAGCTTTGTATATTTGAGAGTCAAAATTGTGATAACTGTACATTGGTCCTGCTATGAGCTTTTATTGATTCCACCCAGCACAATCCTGGTAGGACTTCAACTCTCCTTAGCAGAGTCCTCCTAGGAGTCTCAAGCTTAAGGATAATGCTTATCCTTAAAACATCTTCATCACTGCAAGCCAAGTGAGATGGCTAAACCCGTTACTTCCTACCTCAGCTCGGTAGCACACTAAACCGAGCTATCCTGGACCTGCTCCACGCCGGACGGACTGAAGATACTATTCGACCGAGATATTGTTAAGCCCGGTTTGTTACTAACATACCCCTGTCCGAGCTACCGATAACACCTTGCTCATCTATTTCAAACCTTAGTCTAACACGGGGTACACCACACGACCGAGCTATTGAAGCTCTTAGTTCGGTCCTGAAGCGTGTCCCCTTGAACCAAGGTTGCTTCGCTCAGCCCAAATCTTAAAACAAATGGGCCTAGCTCGGCCTAACTTTCAGTATGCAAATTACCCTCTCAATTGCCCATTAATTCCAACTGCTAAGCATGATTGGGATTATTATCTTCAAGCCGCACTAAAAATGTCTCAAACTAACTGAGCCAAAACATCTGACCGAGTCCAAAAAATGTTTTACTTAACCGGGCTATTTCTAGTTCGGCTCTAAAAACTCACGTCGGTTGAACAGCCTGTCGTCTCATGTCTGACATCATGTCCTTACTGGGACACGTGGCGTGCATTAATTGCCCTCTTAAACTGTAATAGCCGTATCACACTGCTCAAGAAAAATTGAAAATACGCCCGCCGTTTTGTCTTTCATATAAATACCATCCCTTTATTTCGAACAGTCACCCTTCAATTGTTCATCTTCGCTCTTCAGAGAATCTTTGCATTCAAAGCTCCATACCCACGCCTCCATCTTCGTTGGCCTTCTTGTTGGTTGGTTTATCGTTTTCATGCCTTTTCACTCGTAAGTTGCTAATGCCTCTTTCTGATGTTCCTTTTTACCTATTTCTTCATTCTTTGGTATTTAATCTCCATATACATGTGTTTATATACACTGGTGTGTTGAGCAAATACTATAAACCCAAATCCTTATGCTCGAGCTCAAAAGCACACCAACTAGATTCAAAAGAACATAATGTTTAATCCAGAGTCGTGCTGTAACCGAACTAGGTATTTGTTTAGGCAACTTTTAGGCTTGAACACGACCGAACTATGAAATCAGTTATAACCTTGCATACTTATCTCCAACCGAGCTAGGGACCTTGAGTTGGCCCTTCTTTACGACTGAACTGAGAGCTACCCATCTACCCAAATGTAGTCGAGCTAGGCTTTTACTGCTCTGTAAATCGACTATTTGCTTAGCCCGGTCCAGTTGTCTGGGCATAACACTTCTTATTTCCCCTTTGCAGACTTGACTAGGTTGGCCAGGCACACCTTTGCACCCTACCCCTAGGCGGCTTTGCACAACCGAGCCGACCAAAGCCTCAGCGGCGCCGAGCTGGGCAACTTGTGAACTCCATTTATAACTTCTTAAGTTAACATGGGTAAATACCGATTTCTAGTTGACTCCCCTGGGGCCATAGCCGAGTTCCAAAAGGACTACCAAATTCTAGACGACATCCACCTATCTTTAGCCGAACTAGACACCACGCCATGGGGAAAATCGGGCTTTGTTCCTTTCACCGTAATATCAATAGTAGAGGCCGGTCTCAGATTCCCTATACAGCCACTAATATGCGAGTTCCTCAGGCAGACCAGACTATGCCCAACCCAACTTAGCACTAACACTTATAGGATAATAAACGGCATCGCCGAGCTAAACCGCCGGCTTGGCCTTAACCTCAGATTGGTCGAGCTATTCCACCAGTATTCGCTCGGCCAAAATGACAACGGTTAGGTGTATTACTTAAGGGTAAAAAGAGGCCGAGAGAAAATAATAAAAAAACACACCAGATGAAGATGTAAATGACGACGACTTCTTCTGGGTCTCTGGTGATTTTGAAGACCAGGAAGCCCAGATACCGGGCTACAACATTAATTAGAATAAAAGGACTGCTGGTAAGAATACCTCGGTTTAATTCTCTGTTTTTTGCTTTGTTTCAAGCTATAAATTTTCGCCGTGCTAACCGTTACCTTTTTCTTTGTGCAGACTTAAACCAGCTAAAATCATAATACCTATATGTGAACTAAGACGCTCTTCATGCCGCGCTTTGGTATCGTCATCGAGGTTGGGCCAAGTTGCTGAACTTCGAACCGACCTACTGGTATAGTGGAAGGAGGAAGACCAGGGTAACTGACTTCCTCTTGGAACCATCACCTGAACCAGACCCAACCTTGCCCCAAATCAACCTTATTCCATTCACAGAAGAACAAGAAATGGCCAAGTGCTGTGCAGTCCGCGCCCTGATCACCGAACAAACATCAACTCCGATTGGCGGGGTTTAAGCCGAGGTACCATAAGCCGGTTAAACACACGAGGCTGTGGTGGCCCTTCTAACAACCCGCGCCTCGTCATCTCGGCCGAACAAGTGTGCGCGCACTGCTTTGACCGAGCCGCAACGATTGATCGATGAGGAGGACCACGTGTTTCCTGAAACAACGCAGCCGAGCCCTGAGCCAATGCATTCTGACCGAGCTAGCCCTTCAGAATGGGCACCAAAAATTACTTACAAGAACTGAGCTATAACCTCCACAGACTCAGTGGTGGTAGAGAAGGACCACACGCTGGCCTTCAACCTTGCCAAAAGCGTGTGTCTGCCACAAGACATGGAGCACCATGACCATTTAACCGAGCTCAAGGCCATCCGCTCGGCTACTAAGTCAATAGTGCTGGTAAGTGCTCCCTCTGTTTGTTTTCTATTTTACAGTCTGTTTGCTCGGTTTTAGTCATATTCACTATCTCTGCCTCTGCAGGCTATGCAGAAGAACCATATTGCTCATAAGCGCGTGCTGGAGCTGTGCAAGACTGTAAGGCTGGCCGTGGCAGACGCAATGCTAAGGCGGCCGAGCTGAACGTGACCAAACAAAAAATGACCGAGCTTGACGCTCAAAACGCATGACTCACCGAGCTGGTCAACGCTGCGGAGGCGGACAAGCAGAAGGCGCTGGCCGAAAGGAAAGACCGCTATCTGCGCGAACTGGCCAAGCTCGAAAAGAAAAAAGATGCTGAGATAATCGAGCTAAAAAAGAGCGTGGAAGAGGCTGAAGACCGTGGCTACAAAGAAGGAGAGGCCACGTATGTCTTGAAGTGTGAAGCTGCAAAAGATATCTTTTTCAAATGCAGGTAGAAGGCAACCGTCATCAAGCTCGGTCATGGCCAAGAGACGAGGTCTTTCAGAATCCTCCCCTCACTTCATCCCAAGCTACATGGCGGACTACGCCAACGCTATTCAACAAAAACTTCTCCAAGAGGGGGAGGAGGAAGAAAAATCCATTGTCCCAAACAACGCCCTACCTGCTATTAGTGATCATGGTCTTCAGGCCAGTCAGACAGCTCGGGTGGATTCACCGATAGCAAGTACGGTTGAGGGTGCTTTAGTGACCGACCTACCTACTGAAGCTGGCCTACTGAGTGGCGAAGCTCGGGTTGATCTGGATGCTGATTTGGATGACCTTTTCGCTTAATTTCGTTTCTTTTTTTTTGTCAACGAAATTTGTAACCGAGCTCAAGCCCCTTCCTTTGTAATGAATATTTTGAAATGAAATGAAATCTACTTTTTCTTGAACTGTTTGTTCGGTTATTTATAATACTTTTGCACTAAGCCAAGCCAGACTAATTTAGCTAGGCTTTACTTAATCCTGCCAATCTTTTTCAACCGAGATAAGGATCTACGCTGAAGAAGAAAGTTAAATGTTGGTGAAACCTGCCAACCTTCTTCAGCCTAGATCCTTATCTCGGCTGAAGAAGAGATATAAATGTTGGTTATACCTGCCAACCTTCTTCAGCCTAGATCCTTATCTCGACTGAAGAAGAGAAATAAAAGTTGGTTATACCTACTAACCTTCTTCAGCCTAGATCCTTATCTCGGCTGAAGAGAGCTAAATGTTGGTCATACTTGCCAACTTTCTTCAGCCTAGATCCTTATCTCGGCTAAAGAGAGCTAAATGTTGGTCATACCTGCCAACCTTCTTCAGCCTAGATCCTTATCTCAGCTAAAGAGAGCTAAATGTTGGTTATACCTGCCAACCTTTTTCAGCCTAGATCCTTATCTCGGTTGAATAAGAGAAATAAATATTGGTTTTACCTGCCAACCTTCTTCAGCTTAGATCCTTATCTCGGTTGAATAAGAGAAATAAATATTGGTTTTACCTGCCAACCTTCTTCAGCTTAGATCCTTATCTCGGTTGAAAAGAGCTAAATGTTGGTCATACCTGCCAACGTTCTTCAGCCTAGATCCTTATCTCGGTTGAAGAGAGCTAAATGTTGGTCATACCTGCCAATCTTCTTCAGCCTAGATCCTTATCTCGGCTAAAGAGAGCTAAATATTGATCATACCTGCCAACTTTCTTCAGCCTAGATCTTTATCTTGGCTGAGGAAAAGAACTGAATGTTTGGCCATCCTGCCAAACTTCTTGGTTGCCCCTTACTGCTAATGACAACTTTTACAGTAGAAAGAATTATGCTAAAAAAACTACTTGTTTTATTTGAAAAAGGAAAAAAATTACAAGTATTTTAAAGAAAAGCTAAAAATAAAATAATTTGAGATTGGCAGTATTCCATGGCCTGGGAATAGCCTTGCTGTCTCCATCTTCCAAGTGATATGCCCCTTTTCCTGCTAAACTGACCACTTTGTATGGTCCTTCCCAGTTAGGTCTTAACTTGCCATCTCCGGGTACCAAAGTGTTTCCCATTACTTTGCACAGCACCCAATCTCCAATCTTGAATTGCTTCGGATGCACTGTTTTGTTATATTTTCTAGATAAGTCCTGCTGGTATGAGGCAATGTGAACTAGTGCTCTTTCCCTTCTTTCTTCTACGAGGTTGAGTTCCAACGTTATGGCTTCTTCATTCAAGTTTGGGTCAAAATTTTTACTTCTAATAGTGGGGAGGCCTACTTCTAGTGGGATTTATTGCCTCCATGCCATAAGTCAAGGAAAAAGACGTTTCTCCAGTTGACCGCTGAGGTGTGGTACGGTAAGCCCATAAAACATGAGGAAACTCCTCAGCCCACTTGCCTTTTGCTCTCTCTAACCTTTTTTTCAAACAATCTAAGACGACTTTGTTTGATGCTTCTTCCTGGCCATTCGCTTGAGGGTATGTTGGTGTAAAGTTGTAGAATTCTATCTTGTATTCCTCGCAAAAGCCCCTGAAAATTTTGCCATCAAACTGAGTGTCATTGTCAAATATTAGAACCTTGGGTATGCTGAATCGAGTTATGATATTCTGCCAGATGAACTTCTTGACATCTTTCTCCTTTATTGATGCGAGTGCTTCAGCCTCTATCCATTTTGTGAAGTAGTCTGTTGCTGCGAGAAAGAACTTTCTGTTGCCGGGTGCAATTGGAAGTGGTCCCACTATATCCAGGCCCTACATTGCAAAGGGCCATGGGCTAGTTAATGGTAGAAGTTCTCTGGCTAGTTGATGTATTTGGTGTGCGAACTTCTGACATTTCTCGCACCTCTTAACATATTTCTCTGAGTCTGTTTGCATGTATGGCCACCAATATCCTTGTGAAATTGCTCTATAAGCCAATGATCTTCCCCTTTGGTGGCTTCTGCATACGCTTTCGTGTATCTCGAACAAAAATGCCTCGACCTTGCTAGGATGGACACATTTCAGGTAAGGTCCTGTGAAGGATTTTTTGTACAATGCCAGTTATGGAGAGAGCCAGAATTGCTGTAATTTTGCTCTAATTTTGCTGGATTCTTTCTTTTCTTCAGGCAAGATGCTGTCTTTTAAAAATACTACGATGGGGTCCATCCAAGAAGGGCCCAGTTTGGCACAACATACCTCAGCTACTTCGGGTTCTTCAATGCTTGGTCTGGGTAGGAAGTCAATCAGTAATGGGTGTGGGATAGATGTATCTGCTATTGAAGCAAAACCTGCCAGCTCGTCTGCTCTACTGTTTTCTTCTCGGCCGATTTGCTCTATCCGAACTACTTCGAACTTCATGATCTCCTTTCTGACTAACTCTTGGTACTTAGCCATCTTCTCATCTTTTGCCTCATAGTCGTTTGAAATCTGGTTTACTACCAGCTGGGAGTCACTGTAAACCATTAGCTCAGTGGCCTTCATGAAAAGTGTAGATTTTAAGCCTGCTAACAGTGCTTCATACTCCGTCTCATTGTTGGATGCTGGGAAGTCGAGGTTGACAGCATGTTCAATTGTTAGGCCATCTGGTGAGATGAGGACTATACCAGTCCTGCACCGTGCCTATTGGATGCTCCATCCACGAAGAGTTTCCACATCTCTCCGGCGAATAGATTCTAGAAAGTAGAGGGATCGGATGATGTTTTGGGATCATGAGTGTTGCTACTGTTTTCTTCCAAGTCTATGCCTACTGTTGGGGTTTGATTTTCGCTGTCTGACTACCATAGGTCTATACTTTTTGATGAATTCTCACTGGGAATAGTATGATTTTCTCCTTCCTTCTTGTCCTCAAGCCTGCATGGCTTGCAATGTGGCTGGGCATCCTGCGTTAGGGGCTATGTGGTTCTTGCGGCACTTTTCCCCCTTACTTCGGTTGCGTTGGTCAGATCGACCAGGCAGATGTGATGACTTCCTGGTGTGAACTCAGCCACAAAGTCTGCTAAAGCTTGGGCTTTTATTGCTGTTCTGGGTTGAAACTTGATATCGAATTGCCCTAACTCTACTGCTCATTTCAAGATTCGTCCAGAAAAATCTACCCTCTCAAACAAGGCCTTTAATGGAAAAGCCGTTAGGACGATCACGGTGTGGGCATAGAAATAGTGTGACAACTTTCTTAAGGCCATCATCAAAGCTAGCGCCAGTTTTTCCAATGGTAGGTACCCTGTTTCACTGCCCAGCAAGGTCTTGCTAACATAAAAGATAGGCATGTGTTGGATTCCTTCCACTCTAACCAACACTGCGCTGACTGTATGCTGTGAAACTGCTAAGTACAAAAAGAGCTCTTCTTCTGGTACTGGGGTTACTAACAACAGAGGAGTGGTCATGTAGTCTTTCAAGCTTTCTAGGGCGCGATCACATTCTTCATCCCACTCAAATTTGGCCTTCAGTGCTTGGAAGAATGGGCGACATCTGTCTGACGACCGAGTTATGAACCGGTTGAGCGTGGTTGCTAGGCCAGTGAGATGCTGTACCTTTTTGACTGTGTTGGGCCTCTCAAGATCTTGAATTGCTTTGATCTGAGAGGGATCAGCTTCTATACCCCAGTTGGTCACTAGAAAGCCTAGGAATTTACCTGATCCTACTCCGAATGCATACTTATATGCGTTTAGACGTAACTTGTGGGACTTCAAAATCTAGCACATTTCATCTAGGTCCCTGAGATGGTCCTTCTCATCCTTTCTCTTGACCACCATGTCATCTATGTAAGCCTCTATTGTTCTGCCTAACAATGGTTCAAACATTTTGGCGATCATCCATTGGAATGTAGCCTTTGCGTTCTTTAGGCCAAAAGGCATGACCTTGTAACAGTATAATCCTCTGGGCGTTGTAAATGACGTGACCTCCTGATCTGGTTCATACATAGCGATCTGATGGTAACCTCGATACGCATCAAGGAAGCTAAGTCAATTATGCCATGCTGTCAGGTCCACCAGTTGGTCTATCCGTGGTAAGGAAAACTGTCCTTTGGGCATGCCTTGTTGACCATTTTGTAGTCCACGCAAACACGCCATTTTTCGTTCTTCTTTGGCACTACTATAGTGTTGGAGATCCACCTAGGATAGTGTACTTCTCTAATGGCTCCTGCCTCCAGCAGGTTTCCTACTTCTTCTGCCACTATCTCTACGTGGTGGAGTACCGATCGGCGAGTTCGCTGAATAATTGGTCTGGCAGTTGGGTGGACACTAAGTTGATGGCAGATGAAATTTGAGTCAATGCTAGGCATGTCGTATGGTGTCCAGGCAAACACTTCAATGTTAGAGGTTAAGAATTCCATGACCTTTATTCTCTCAGTGCTGGACAAAGACAAGCCGAGCAAAAAGAACTTTCCTGAGTTCTTTTCATCTATCCTTACCTCAACCAAGTCTTTCACTGCCTTCTGCTTTGCTGCTTTGCCGACATCTGCAAATAGTTCGTTGCTTTCTGGCTTTTCCACCATCTGAACGAACCCTTTTGCAGCACAGCTACCGTTTACTGTGACGAAACATTGCTTCGACATGATTTGGTCTCCTAAGACTTCTTCAATCACGCCGGTTTCGTTAGGGAATTGTAATGCCTGATGGTAGGTTGACGCCACTGAGCCCATGGCATGCAACCACGCCCTTCCCAAGATTATGTTGTAAGTGGAAGGGACCTTTAATACCTAGAATTTCACCTGTTTTGTCATGGTTCCTGCCTTGACTGGGAGGATTATCTTGCCTACTGGCCACTCTGGCATTGAGTTGAAACCGACAAGGGGAGAAGTCGTAGGTGCCAAGTCTTTGTCCTCCAATTTCAGTTGTTTGAAGGTCTCGTAGTACATTATTTCGCACGAGCTTCCTTGGTCAATCAGAATCCGCTTAATGTCGAAATTCTTGATGTGCAAAGTGACCACCAACGCGTCATTGTGAGGGCAATGTAGCCTTGCTAGATCCTTGTCTGAAAAGGATATGATGTTCGTAGCCTCTGTTCGGCCCCTTTTGACGGTGGGTTGTGTACTTAATACCTCTCTCAAGTGCTCAGCCTTTTTGATCATCCCCCTAAGCTCGCATACCCGCTCAGGTTCGGCGATCCCATGTATAACGTTGATTATGCATTGGGGTGGACTGTCGAATGGCATTCTGTTCGGTCTGTTGAGGTCCTGGGGGGTTGTCTGTGTCCCCCATTCTATATACTGGTCCAAGTGTCCAGCAGCCACTAACTCCTCCAGATGTTGCCTCAATGGTGTGCAATTTTCAGTGCGGTGCCCCTTCTCATCATGGAAGGTGCAACGGGACCTCTTATCATAGCCTTTGTGCTTCTCCCAACTTGGCTGGCTGCTGAACGAAGGGTTCATCACGTATCTTGCTGAAAATCCAGTAAATAGGTTTATTGAATACTGTGGTAATGGCAGTGCGGATTCTTAACTTCCTTTTTTCTGGGTCCTCTCTGTTGGCTGGCCTGCCTCACCCATTCTTGCTTGGTTGTTCCACCGTGTTGATTTTTGTTATAGTCTTTTTATCTGGCATCGCTGTTGTGCCAGATTTTGCTTTAGCACGGGCGCTATTTTCCTCTACTTAGATGTGTTGATGTACTCTCTCCATTAGGGACGCCATCATGAGGGATGACATCATTGTCATTGAGTCCCTTAATTTGTTACTGCCTGGTAAACCCCCTTTGTATTGTGCGATGGCGAGATTTGTAGGGCAATCCCCAATCTGGTTGAAAGTTTCCCAATAACGATTGTTGTAAGACCTCAATGTCTCCTTTTCGCCCATGTCAATGGAGAGTAGCTGGTCAATTTCCACTGGTGTCTTGGTATTGGTTCTGAATCTAGTCATACATGCTTTTGCCAACTGTGCCCATGAGGCTATGCTGCCTTCTGGCAGCCTTCCGAACCAGGTTAGACCTAGGTCGCCAAGGCTGGATGGAAACAGGAAACACATTAGAGCCTTGTTTTTTCGGTATACTGCCATAACCTGGCCAAAGTGTCTTAAGTGCATGTAGGGGTCCGACTTCCCCTCATAAGTGGTGAATTTGGGTTGGTGGAAGCCTGAGGGTAGTGGTGCGTTCTCAATTGCCGGAATGAACGACGAACTTTGTAACCTTGCTAATACTCTATCTGCTGGTTCATAAGCAAGGCGCGATATTGGCATCCCTACCTCGACACTCCCATGAGTCCTTATGGCCAATCGCTGTAGGGTTGAAACCCTGCGAGGGTCGCGAGCCTTGGTGTCCTCCTTCCATCGGCCCCTCTCCTCGAGCACTATTCGCAGGTCCGCTGACCTAGGTAACTCCGTGTGCCTTGATGTCGTTTGGTGCGTGTGCGAGGGCCGATAGCTGCTTCCCTCTGTGTACGACCTTTTAGTCCTCATTCTCTCAAACCTTGAATAACGAGTCCTGGAAGTCCTTGATTGAGTGTCGCCTGTTCTCAGGCTCCTACTTCTGCTTGCGACGGTGTGACATGTCTGTCACGATCTTCAGAGTGGTAAGAGGGTGTGTTGCCTTTGCACCCCTCTTCCATCGCTACCCCTTTTTTCCTTTATCTGGCGTTTCATTGTCTCCGAACATCGTGGGTTTGAACGATACAGTTTTCAGAAGAACCTGTTCATTTAATGATAAAGCTACTCCTAAATTATGCAAGAATTATAAATTTCTTAACTTGTGTTGTTGATGATGTTGTCCTATCTTCAGCCAACATCGTCAGTTTTGATATCCGTATACTCTTTTTGTGGCCCATTATTGCATGATCTCACATTTCAACCCTATAATTAAAGTGCAACTACCCCCTGACTTTGAATCTTCCAACTCTGCCAAATATTAAATCTACCCTGTCGACCTTTCTTCCAACTCTCAAGTTGCCTCGTCTCTTACAATGTTCCAGCCAATAAACTTGGTCGCGGTTCAATTGACTAACGGACAGCGGCAAGTAAACAAAGATGGGAGGCATACTGCCTGGTTGTTTCCAGTATATCTGTCAGTAAGTAAGTGTTTTAGGTCAGTTGTGTATTGTAGATGACATATTTTCAGAAATCTTTAGCTGAATAACCTTTACACACTAAACATGCAGACTTTGATACTAAATAAAAATACTCAACCTCTGTACATGACAGATATATTGGTGTGCTTGATGCATGTGAGAATGTAATATTAATGTCCATCCCATTAAAGTGAGTAGATTTAATATGAATGTCGATCCCATTAATAAGAATGCCAATGTAAATATGAAAGTGAGTAGATGTTCGAATGCCCTCTAAACAATGTCTTCACTTGTGTTTATGTGTAGATTTACATGCCTTTCAATTATAGAGGAGTACATTGGTTGTGCGTACAAATAGATATGGTCGACCGTGTGGCGTATCTATTTGACTCATTGGCATCTGTCACACTGGATAGTAACAAGCTTAACGTGGCAAAAATGTTGGTATGTCTTGCTGAATTTCACAAAACTACTTCCAAACTGTGACATCCTTTACATAAACCAATCCTTAGAAGGGCAACCACATAGAAAATATATAAATGGAAAATATGTGAAGAAGTATTATCCAACCATGTGGGAAACTTTGAAGGAGAGTTGATTAGTTCATAACAATGCACAAAAGGAGAAAAATTGCACAAAAGAATAAAAAAATATACAATAAACCATTTAAAAACAGAGTATTGATATTCATTAATGAAGAAGTCTGCACAATGGTTTGAAAGATAGCACGCATTCTGTGCAATACAAAAAAATAGATATATAAACTAGTCTAGGATTTAAGGAAGAGAACGGCTAGAAGATCCCATTCTGATTGAGCATCTGCCAACATGGCATGGGCTTAGTCCAACTCAGCTTTAGTTGTCTGAATTGATGAAGGACAATGTGTAATCTGGGAGAGCATGATCCTTGCTTCTTGATTAAGCTGGTCATGTTGCTGCTACAGATGAGACTTTCTTTGCTTGATAGAGGCAAGTTCTGCCATAAGTTTGGTTTCCTCAAGTTCAAGTGCTGAGTATTGCTCAAGAATGGCTGAAGAGGTTTGGTGGCTGAGTTTGAGTGAAGTAGATATGGTGTGGGCTTGGTTTAAGAAATCTTTTTTGGTTTTAATATCCTTGGAGCAAGTCTGAACCATCTGTGAAAGGGTTGGCCATTCTGTGATGATCTTGACCAATTGCTTTAGTTGAATGAGGTTGAAAGGATTAGGGGAGAGGTTTAGAACAGCAGAAAAAACAGGCCAAGGTTTCATCAGGTTTGTGGAGAATGATTTCTTCAACTGGGGTGTTAATGAGGTTAATGAAGGTGGTTAAGGTTTGTTGAGTTTTAGCATGAAAGAGATGTAGCCTTTGAGGCAATGGAGATATTTGGTCTAGATGTTGTTGAAGAATAGAAAGTTCTGCCCAAATATCCTGAGATGGAATGATGGCCTATCAACAGTAATAGTTTGGTGAGAATATATGCTGCAAGTAATAAAGAGTAAATAGGATGAGGTTGGAAATGGTAGTACCTGTCCTGATAAAGTGCGCGCAGAAGGTTGGCCTTGTTCGGGTGTGGTTGTGGCAGCAGGAGGAGTTGTTTCGGGTACTGATGAAATGGCAGCATCAGGGCCTTCAGGCTCTTTTTCTGGTTCTGGTAAGAGGGAAAAGTCATGAGGACCTTCAAGTTCTTTCTCAGACATTGGTCGTGGAGATGAGTCATGTATTATGTCCGTCCCTGTAAATTGGAAAAGAAGAGCAATTACTTAAAGAGAAGTTTTTTTTTAAAGGAACAATCACATTTGTATTTCTATTTACCTTGGTTGTTGTGAGCTTCTGGTTGAGGGGATTTTGTATTGTCATCTCTTGGAGAGGATTGAGGGCTAGGTGGAGTTGATTGGCTGTTGGTTGAAATGTCAATATCAATCCTCTCTGATTATTTGTTTGAAGTTTGGGAATTTGAGGAGTTGGATGGTGATGGTTGAGGGCTAAAGACAGAAGGGAAAATAATAGGCTCAGTGCCCCCTGGGTAAAGAACCTTCATTGGGAAAGCCCCAAGTGTGACATCCCTGAGAGCAATAGGAGGAGGTTCTAGCTGTGAAGGATGTTGTGATGCAGATTGTGTAGATGGCTGTGACGAAGACTGTGAAGGAGGTTGTAATGAAGTTTGTTGAGATGCTTGAGGTGGTGGTGGAGTTGGTTCTAGAGTGGGTTCTCTGGGTACAGTGGTGATGTGACTAGGAATTAGATGAATGTGTTGAGGAGAAGTAGAAGGATCCTCATCATCAGCAGTAGTAATGAATAATTTCCTTCTTTTTCTCTGCACAAAAGGAAGTGATCAATCAGGTGTGAATGGAAATTGAGATGATGTAAATATGTAAAGTCAAGGCATACTTGGTAGAGCTGCCCTGAAAGGTTTGATGTTGTTTGGCCAACCATTTGGCTAAGAGGGATATCCAAATCACTTAGGTCTGTACTTAGAGCAAGAGCAGTGGAAGGCTCTTCTCTTTTCTTTGTCGTGACCTCTCTCTCGACAGGGATAGGGGTGTTAGTTCCTCTCCGTGCTTGTGTTTGCAAGGCTGAAAAAGATTCTCCCATTAATTTGGGAACTGAGAGGGTATTTGTTTAAGTAATTGATTCCATTGGAGCCTTGCCTTTTATGTTGGTCCCTAACCAATGGTTCAACAGCAAGCTCAATTTTGGCTGTCAAAGGTCAAACAAGTTAGTGCTGTAGAGAAAAAAAAAAAAAAAAGGCATGAGACAGTCAGGGATATGAAGTATATGAAGAAAGGATACCTGTAGCCTTAAGCTTGGAAGGCAAGGATATAGGGCCCTGATTATCAATACAAGTATCATGAAGGCAGGTTTCAAGTGGCTTACAAAAAATAATGGCAGTCATAAGTCCCCACCAATGGTCAAAAGCAGTGGAGCAGTCCGAAGCAGGTTTGAAGAAGAAGGGGCCAAAATCTTTGAAAAGTTTGGTGTTCTCTGTCAGAATGGATTCAGCTTGCCTAGGATCTTTGAAGTAGATTTTGGACCCAATCTCTTCATGGATGGTTGGGTGGAAATAAGGATAAGGGATACCCTGGGAAAGACCTAATTGCCTGGACTATTGATTGGGACAGTATGTCTCAAAACTACAGTTGGACATCTTGGTAGAGGATATGGAACAGCCAACCAAGACATGTCTACAGGTGAGAATGTGTCTCCAAGTCTCATTTTGTGCTTGGACTTGCTCATTGTCTAAATCAGAAGGGTTTGTGAAGAGGAAGCGAAGTCTACTGGAGGAGAATTGAAAGTTTTGAAATGGCATGTAAAAGTTGGAAGGTCTTTTTAAAGGAAGGTTGTAAAACATAGTAAGATGATTTCTGAAAGTGAGGATGTGTTTGCTGTTAAAAGTGAGAAATTGCTCAGCATAGGAGTGGAAAACTGGTTTCAAGGTGGTAGGGATTGTGCCTTAGGGAAATAGGCATACAACCAAGCCTGGAAGAGCCAGAAGGGTTCACCACAGTTGGTAGAAATCTTCTTGTCGACAAAGGAAAATAGGGCCTTGTAAAGGGTGGCAAGAAGATAAGGAGCTAAAGCCATAGCTTGGCCATCTTGTATACACAAGACAAGGGGGAGGTATTCCTTGGTGATCTTGTATCCAGGGACACAAAAAAGAAACTGACAAAGCCAAACTAAGTAAAAAGTAGTTCTTTCTTTGTCCTCGACAGGGGAACCAGGCTTGCCTTTGTATTTTTGGGCGAAATCTGTATAGCTTATGTCAGTGTTTAAAGTAAAGGTCACTTTTGGAGGCTCAAGGAGAGCATGAATTTGATTGCCCAAGATTGGGAGACCAATCAAGTGAGCTACATCTAAGATGGTAGGGGAAATCATACCAAAATTTGGAGTAGGAGTTACAAGATTGCGACCAAAAGCATGCAGCAGTAGCAATCAGCCCTTTGTCCATGTCATATTTTTTGGTCGATAGTCTAATTGCTTCACTAATGCCCTGGTGCTTCCATACTTCAGAGTCATGACCTTTAATTCTCCTGGCCCAGCTTTGCCAAACAGAGTCTGGTGACCTCCAGGATTTGAGTGGGTTTTTACTGACATTCCAGTTAGTCCACTTAAGTCTAGGTTCATTGAGAAGAAGGTTCTCACCATTACCAAGGGGATAGTGTAGCTCGACTTTTTCGTGCCCCCCTTTCGGAGAACTCGAATTGGTCCTACAGTTCGGACTCCTGTCACGGTTCTGAATCTAATCTCACAAAGTGCAATGTGAAACTAATAAACACCAAAGAGTCCAATCCGATAAATCTTTTTTGGAAAATTGATTTTAGATCAAATAATGCCAAAACTGGACTGTTTTGTCAGATTACAGAGTCGCCACCTAAATATTTTATTTTTGGGAAATTTAGGAAACCCTGACTCGTGCCAAAGGCCACGCGTCCGTCATCACCAAAGTTACCTCGGCTCGGGAACTTAGGTACGAGAGGAGAAGGTCCTAAAATGAGCACCCCCACTCGCTCGATCAAAAGATTGGCCTCTACTATCATGATATATTGTTTTATAAACCTCATGTGTTCTTATTCTGGTTGTTAGCTAACTTTACTATGTGACGCACACAAGCAAGTATAGACTAAAATCGCAAGAATTGGAACAAATCAACTCATGTTTGTTTTCGAAAATGGTTTGAATTTTCCACCCTCAAGTGGGCTAAAACGCGGATTTGCCATCAAACATGATGGGCTTAAAATATGATTTTACCACTTCGCAAAGTAGGTTTAAAACATACATTTTGATGAATTGTTCTAATTCAAGCAACAAAGCTGTAATGACCCTCACCACTGATTACCGATTTCCAACCGAATACTGATAAACTGAGACTGATTATGATAAATAATGAATCAACTGAAATACTGAACTGACTGACTGAAAACTGAAACTGAATCGATTGACTGTATCTGTTTAATTGCATATTTATCTGCTGCCTGTTTGATTATCTGTTTGTATTTTCATGTTTAAATTGTTAATTGAAGGCCTTATCGGCGGCCGAACCTGAGATCGATTAGTGTTTTATGATCGTCATAATTTATATGATTTTATGGTGTATTTAATTAAAAACTGATCTGGTATGATTAAATTGGACCTATATTGATCAATTGCATAGCTTGCCTTATTTACATGTTTGCCATTGTTAGTCGCCCACTATATGAACCATATTTGAGGCTTTGTTATACACTTACCAACACATTTCATTAGCCACATTGAGAGCTCTAGCCGACCAAGGAAGAGAGAGAGAGAGAGAGAGAGAGAGAGAGAAATAAGAGAATTGTGAAATCAACTAGGAGAGGCTTGAATTTTGGTAGAATTGAAGGTTGATAGCAACATTGAGCTCCCACACCTTAAATTCAAGACTTAGGTAAGAATTCGCCTTCTCATTGTTGTGTTTAAGTTCCTTCTAGCATGGATCATGGTAGTTCAAAGAGTTAAGGCATGAATTGGTTCAAAAGTGTTGAATTAGAGCTAAATTGTTGCATGCATGTAGATATCTCACATTATTGAGGTTGTTCTTCAAAGATTTTCACATGCATGTCCATGTTTTGAGAATAGTCCATGGTTTCACCATATTTTGAAAGATTTGGCTCTTTAGAGCATGAATTTGAAGCTTTGAATTGGTTTAAATCCATGCATGTTGCATGTTCAATCTTGTTCATGAAATTGGTTTGAAATTGAGTTTTAATTAAACACCCTGGGCTTTGATTTATCAAATTGACCTTGGTAACATGTTGTTTTAAGAGTTTACTTGTGTTTTCCAGAAATTTGGCCCAAGAGGATCGAATTTAGTGTATTTAAACTTGATTTTTGGCTTGAAGGTGCAATCTGGGTTTTCCAGATTTTGCACTCCCGCTCGAGCGGGGAATTCGAGCATCCAGTACTTTGCACTGCATTACAGTCCGCTCGAGCGGGACCTTGTGTCTTGCGCTCGAGCGGGTATCGAGCGCCCAATCGAGCGTGATTTTTGAGTATCCAGTACTTTTTGGTCCGCTCGAGCGGGAAAGTTTACGCTCGAGCGGGGACCTTTATTGCATGTCCGCTCGAGCGGGGAAATATGCGCTCGAGCGGGACTCTGTTTTTCTGAAAATTCTGAAAATGTTTTCTGAACACATCTTTGCGTCCTCATCCCATCCTAGGCATTCTTAGGCCTAGTTTAAGACATCTTAATGAGGATATAGATGTAGAACACACCGAGGCATTTAGGGATTAAATTATTATTATCCTTCCCAACTGTGTAGCTTAGTGTGTGTTCGTTCTGTACTGTTTAGGGTTGGCATCCCGAGGAGACGCTCTAGTTCACTGTAGCCCAGAACTCTGTGAGTAACAATTGTGTAAAGATATGTTTAAAATGATTATCTTCTGAATACTGAACTGAACTGTTTACTGAACTGATATTGTTTATTGAATGAATGTATGTCCTATATTCTGAACTGTACTGTGGCATCCTTAGCACCTACTATTTACTGTTACTGTTACAGAGATCTCTGTCGGTTCCCTCGTGGGACCACTACTGTTTACTGATTGATGGCCATCATTACTGTTCGGTCTTTAAGACCTACTGTTTACTGTACTGTTATGCTAATGGATGTACCACATATGATTGATTGTACTGAACAACTGAAATACTGATTGAAATGAACTGTTTTCACTACTGTAAGGACATTCATTCTAAACCCCTTTACGCTTTATGTTATTCACTGGGCTATAGCTCACTGCTCATATATATATATGTAGGTGTACAGGCACCGGATCAAAGCTAGAGGCGTCGGGGTAAACTTCAGTTTTGTCAAGCCAACCAATGTGCCTCACTACGAGGTTCCGAGCTTGCCAAGCTAAGGCTTAGGGGTGTTTTTATTTCCCCGTTTGTCTCTGCACTATTTTGTAATACTGCATAGACTGGCAGCACCATACTGTACTATTAGTAAAGATTAAGTCCCTGTACTGAATGATTGTAAATATTGTGCATAACTGTTCTGTACTGAATGTTTATATGTATAAAAAGTCTTTTTGCATACAGACTGTCACAGCTCAATGGACATTATTTTATTACTGTAATGGCTTCCGCCATGCCCCTGTACTTTGTTTTACTGTATTACTGTTAAGCAGGCCTTCGGTAATCTCGGATTACTGGCCGGTTCCGGTACTAAACCCATAGGGGCGGGTTTGGGTCGTGACTAAAGCCTTCTTCCACAGGCATTCATGCAGTTTAGCATTTAAGCACATAGCCTCGTGGCAAGCATGCGAATCATGGCAATATGGCAATCACACTCATGCAAGCATGCTAAAGTGTAACGCCCCAAAATAATTCAACATAAACTAACCACATCAACTAACGTTCACTAAACAATGACAATAATCCTTTCATCTTTACATAGTTAATAAACGAGTTTATACAAAAGTTTCACCTGCAGATTATACATTCATTGGTAGGAAAAACACATGAATCTATAGCATGTGAAGCATATAGTTCTCAAAACAAATAAATGCCCTTATGGGCTACAACTTCCAAGGCTTAAGCTCAGTTACACAAAAGTGGCCCCTCGGACCCATACAAAAATAGCCCTTGGCTAGCAATCAATTCACAACAAAATAGAGCTATATACTCTTCACAAATTATCCACACCCTCAACTTGGCGGGATCACCACGTCCTTTCCTTCACCAAAATCCCATAGGGGTGAGCACTAAGCCTAGTAGAGAAATCCTTAACAAAGTATATACATTTATGCAAGATGTCTTATATTAAATGCAATGCCATGCCATGCCCTGCAATGCCATTTTAAAGAAAGACTTCGTTTCATGCTCTTCTCGAAATTTACCAAGTTTCAAATAACCATTTACAATATCAACAGTTTCAAACTTCCAATATCTTTCTTTTTTAAACAATAGGGGCGGTAAATACGACTTAGGTAATCCCTAGGTTGGTGTCTGCAAGTAGGCTCAACAAGCACTACCAATACCCCACTTTACCGGTTACTAACCAGAAGGGAAGTGGTACCTCCTCCGCGCGTGTTTTCGGTCTTTCACCTTGGACACTTAGGCCAACTTATCAAATTTATCTACACCTCCTAACCAGACTTACCAATGTACTTACCCCATAACATTAAGATATTTCTCATTCAAAAATAATCTTTCTCAATGTAACGTTTCCAATTCAATTCAAGATGCAAGGATAATAATGACAATAACAAATTGAATGAGTGTATAATGTAATAGTGATTACCTTGGCATTCCCCCACTTCCATCCATCTAGTTTTGTTTCATAAATAACCATGTACACAATCAAAGCCATCAACACGTAACAATGTTCTCTCATTATGCACAAATTTTTAACAATTTAGTCCCTTCAAGACTTATGATGTTTCGAACATCAATTTCCAAGATTCCCATTTCTCATAATCCATGGCACACAACAACTCATCATTTCCACAACCATACATGTTCATGCATTTAGAAATAGCTTTAAAACAATTTCTCCATTATCATACATCCATAGGATTGCCATTTTGCAAAACACATTATGAAACCTACACTCATTTGTTCTTTTAACTAAAGTAAAGAAAGAAATCCTTAGATATTTCCATACTTTTCCAAAATCTCCAATTTCTAGGGTTTTCATCAAAAACCAAACATTTTCCATTTTCTTTGCAAAGTCTCATTTTACTCCTTAATCTCAACCCATGTTGCCCAAAATTTCAAGAAAATCTTGAGAGGAATACAAGATGGAGTTATTCTACAAAATCACCAATTTATTGAGCCACACACACACCATTTTCGACATAGCAAGGAGAAGCTCACAAAACCAACCAAAACTTACATAAACATATATATATAACTCAAAGGAAACCCTACCTCAAAGTTTGATGAAGAAATGGAGATGAACCCTAGCTTTGATGGTGTTGAAAGGAGATCTCCACCGCACACTATGTGGTTCTCAAGAGACTCTACAATGTTGATGAAGAAACTATGGACCAATCTTTAATGGGTGATAAAGGATCAAGGATTTGGTCTTGTTTTGAGCTTGAAACATAGAGAGAGGGAAGAGAATTGTATTTTTAGAGTGAGAGAGACACAAGAAAAGTGGTATACACAATCCCAAAAAGAGAAGAAAACAGAGCCTAATCGGACTCAGGCCGACCGCACATGTGGCACTTGCCCCCGTACGTGCGGAGCGTACCTCCTATATGTGCGGCAATGACCCCCGCACGTGCGGCTCCCTCCGCACCTGCAATTTAAGCAGTATGCAACCCTCTGAAGGTCCATCCTCCCCGCACGTGCGGCCCTACCCCGCACGTCCGGCCTTGGGCCCTGCACGTGCGACCCTGGCCCAACAGCCTAGAACTTTCCCGTTTCGCTCCCGAGCACTCCGGACTTGGCCGCACACTCTCCGAAACGAGTGAAATTCAACATCGAACAAAAACAAGAACAAGAACTTTATTGGAGAACAACCTCCGAACATTTCAAACCTAACGAGAGCAAAAGAGAATGGAGTGAAGAAGAAAGAAAAAGAAAGAGAGAAAGAGACCCGGTCATCACATAAAGTGTAAAACTTACTGAGTACTCCAAGCCAAACAAATACTAATTAGAAAGAATGCATGATCCTAACTATGTTAAATGACTAATCCAACACATGCAATAATGCGATTAATAGGCTCGGCTACTAATATGGCATATGATACAATTTGATAACAAATGCTTTTAAACACGTATTCAAAGAAGTGTATTGAAATGACAATACAGTTTGAATGATACACCGAGCCTCGGTGCATGCAAGACAAATGAATGATGCAAACATACAAGCATAAGGTATGCTAATTGAAAATGTCTCTAAACTAACCATTGAAAGCGGTTAAATAAAAGGGAGAAAGACGTGGGGTTAGAAGACATGCACACACGCATACACACTTATTACAACATTATGCCCTCGCGAAGGAGGGTCCGAATGAATAAGCTAATTAACTAGCTATGCTAATTAAGCTAACTATTACAAACCAAAACTAATTAACTATTCTAGTTAATTATTACAAACCGAATTGAAATAAGTTAACTAACTATTCTAAGCAAGCTAAATATTACAAAACGAATTAATTAATTATAACACTTGAATTAACTAGCGACACTAAGCTAACTAAAGCAATTTAAACAAAGCAAGTAAATGGCCTTGAAGGTGAGGAACGCATGCATGCTTGGTTGCTCCGCTAGAAAATGCCCTTGCCTTGCCATCGGATGCCTCTGTTTGCACTCATTTGATTTCTGAAAACTGTACCAACTTCCAGATTGCCTCTGCTCCAACACAGGAACACATTTGTGCAAAAATTGACTGGTGGCCAGTCGGCTACAAAAAGTGGCTGTCGGCCACCTTAACTGGCTGGTCGGCTACTTCAAGTGGCCGGTCAGCCACCCTATTTTCTGGACTTCTCCTTTTGCTACAACAGAGAGCAAACAGAGGCAAAGCAATGCATTTTCAAGAAATGTATGTACTGCTACCCTCCTTATCATTACACAAACTCAAAGGAAGGTAACTCTTGGCCTTCGAGCCATCAACCAAGCATTTTCAATGCATGATGGCTAGAAAACCAAGCTTGTACAAGCTTAATGAATGCACAAACAAGACTCGAAGGACCACCACCCTATCATGCATGATCAAGGGTGATGGTGACCAAGAAAAGTGACACGTTTCATCACTTTGAGCATGAAACGTCCCATTTTTCTCGTGTTCGGATTAACGTCCGATCCGAACACATGCAATGCAACACAAGGATGCTTATCTTGCCTCTTTTACTTTGTTCATTTTGTTTACACATTTTAGATTACCAATCCATTCTTTAGTTGATTAGTCCAAAAGGTGAATGTCCTCTAATTGAAAGTGATTTAAACCACAAGTACCTTGAGCATGAAAGAGGCCTCATGCTATTGGTAATGAACTCTCGAAGGAATTAAACCATTAGGCATGAGGGTCTCAATTCCACACTGAAGCCAACAAGGGTTTCAAAGCCACTTTCGAAACAAACGAAAGAGTGAAGCATGGAGGAAGATTGCAGAGATTTAAAGTGCTGAAATTATATGTAAAACAACACTGAAGCATGCAACCAACATAAATAGGTGGTATCTAAGGCCTTAAATCACCAAACTAGTGAAGCCATTACACTATAGGCATGTAATACAAATCTCAAAAGGTACAAACACTTCAAAATAGTCCTATAATAGTCTAAAAGGAGTCCTAAAACATATTTGAAGTAAGCCAAAAATGGCTAGAATAAGAGGCCAAAACATAGCACAAGCTAGACCCTTAAGCACAATTGCACTACAAGCATTCAAAGTAAGCCTCAAAGGACCAAACCAGCTCAAAACAAAGCTAAGACCAATCAAAAAAATGGCTAAAACATGCTGAGATTGAGGTACTAAATGCTAGAAAAACATGCTCACATGTTAGCTTGTAAACAAGACTCAAGACACAACTCTCAAAAGCAATGAAAGAGTGAAACAAATAAGCATGTGACAGAGCTATATACATTGAAATTACATGTTAAAAGACATTACAACATGCAATCATTCCAAGCAAAACATGTTTAGAGGCCTAAAATGCCAAGCTAATGACGCCATTTACACTACAACTAGGCAAAACAAGGCTCACATGACCAAAGCAGCCCAAAACATAGTTAAATCATGCCAAATCAGAGGCAAACACATGTTGGAAATAAGCTAAGTTAAGCCACAAAAACATGGTACCATGTGATGCTAACTAGGTATGGAAGTGAGACACAAGGAGGGGAGGCTACCCCCTCTATTTTTGGACTTCAAAACATGTTTTCTACCACTGAAATAACTCTGAATTTCAGTGGTTCAAAGGCCCAAAAAGTTTGATTCTAATATGCTAAAAGATGGTACAAAGGTTCACACAAATAAGCAATAAGAAGGGTAGACAACCCCTTAGCATAAAATGGCTTCAAACCAACATGTTAAGGCTAAAAAATTAGAGCTTTTTATAGTTGAAAACTAGGCCCAAAAACAATATAAAAAGATGACCAAGCAAGTGATTAAAACTAAGCCTACAAGATAAGCAATATGCCTCTTGAAGCTCAGCACAAAACAGGAACTTTTTTAGGCTCAAACAACCTTCCAACAGCCCAAAATAGGCTCCAAGGGACCTCAGCTCCAAGGTGGTCCAATTTGGTTAAGGGCTAGTGTGCAAAGGTGTAGAGAAAATCAATTATCAAACATAAAACAAGAGGAGAGAGAGAGAATTCGAGAGAGAGGGAGAAATTTGCTCCAAAATTATCTAACCCCTCCAAATGGGGGAGAGACCCCCATATATATATAGAAAATCAAGCTAAAGGCTTGTATTCATCCCTCTATACACGTGTGTGGAGATGGCCTTAAGTGAACAACAGCTGGCACAGCTGGCAAACAAATATTTGAAAAAGGGAACAAATGGCCGTTGACCACTTTAAGTAGTCGACCGGCCACCTCACCTAGCCGACCAGCCACTTTAACTGGTCGATAGGAACAAAAAGTGGCCGACAAGGCCCCTTCTCCTTCCAGGCAAGAGGCACCAAGGTTTGGCCAAAAATAAGCACAAAACAAAATGGGTTTAGAGACTCAAAGACAAGGCGTTCCACCGAGAACTTTGGGCACTCAAAACAAGCACAATCATCGAGTGCACAAACGATGATGTCCAAGTCTTAAAGTCGGTTAAAAATGAGGTGTCTACAGATAGTATGGAGCTAGCTTGTCTGTGAAGTAAGATGTGAAGGTAGGGCCTAGAGTAGCCTTAGCGACAGAGCTTATGCTGGGTAATAGGGTAATATCTAATTTTAGAGGAGCGATAAGTACTCTGATAGGGTTTGGAAAGCGGAGTAGGTCTTCATTGTTGTCCTCAGATGGAGATGGTTGAGATTTTTTTAGGCGCCATGGCTTAGGGTTTTGTGGTGCTGTGGTTTTGAACATCAATGCTTGAAAAGAAGAAGTATAGTCTGAGGAGTTCGAATCAGAGGGAAATGAAGTTGAAGTGGTTTGAAGTTGAAAAGGTGGGTCTTTTGTAGCTTATGATGGGCCCAGTATATTTAAATGCTCTTATATTGGGCTATAGTTTATGTTTGTCTTGGGCCCGTAGTAAGAAATTTGCTATTGGACTTATCTCTTGGGCTCAGGGGAATAAATCTCTGAGTTAAGTACAAACTGGGCCCAACTGGCAAGTTTGTTCAAGTTAAATATCAAATGATTTTAACTTGAACAAGGGGGCCATTGTTTGCACCTATTTTTTCCAGTCTCTGTCGACAGATGGTCCAGTTAATGGAGGACACATGGCCAAGTTTGAAGGAATGTCCAGCAGTTGAAAGTGGGTTCTCTGCATGTGGGTCAGCTAGAAGTGATGGAGGTAGTTTTTAGCACCAGTCATGGAGTTAGTGGGCACACTTTCAAGAGGAAGCATGAGACAAAGCAGGAGCCTTGCTCTGTTGACAAAAGTTTCAAACAGTTGGTGGGCATGAAATAAACTGAAGAAAAGGGAGATCGACAGATAGAAGTGGAGGTTTAGTATACTTGGAAAGCCTAGAAGTCGGGGAACAGTTGCAGCAATTAGTCAGCAGTAGGCTAGAAATTTGCAGGGGTGAGGGACATCAACAACAACATAACAGCTTAGTTTTTAGACTTCTCTTTCATTATTAGGAGTAGTTCATATTGTAATTTAGGAGTAATAGTTGTCATTGTAATCTGCACTTGTTAAGTGAGCATAGGTGATTTCAGTGTGAAATTACTTCTGTTTATTTAATGTACCTGATTACCATCCGTTGATACAGTACTTTCAAATTGATTTCTTGTTTGCCTTGCTGTCTTTTATCCAAAGAAGTCCTCATTCTTTTGTGAGGCATAAGAACCGAAACCACAATTGCTTGATTATTCTAGTTTAAGTTGTTCAGTTTGAATTATTGTTTGGTTGCTGTCGATCCAGCCCCAGCATAATTTTCACTAACGGCTTCAAAGAACAGCAAGTTAAAGATCTGCCATAGAAAACAGAAGAACATCGTGGGTTTCAACGATACGATTTTTAGAAGAACCTGTTCGTTTAATGATAAAGCTACTTCTAAATTATGCAATAATTATAAACTTCTTAACTTGTGTTGTTGATAATGTTGTCCTATCTTCGGCCAACATCGTGGGTTTTGATATCCGTATACTGTTTTTGTGGCCCATTATTGCATGATCTCACACTTCTACACTATAACTACCACTGTAACTGCCCCCTAACTTCGAATCTTCAAACTCTGCCAAATATTGACTCTTCCTTGTCGACCTTCCTTTCCACCATTGTGGCGCATGTTCGTCATCATTATGAGACAAAAATCGATAAAATATTGTCCACTAAACACAAGCACAATTCTTGCCAACTGGGCCACTAAACCACAACACTTGGCCACTCACTGTAACTGCCCCCTGACTTTGAATCTTCAAACTCTACCAAATATTAAATTTTTCCTGTAATTTAATCAATAAATTCAATGTCGGTAAACTTGTTAATATTTGAAATACCCGTTTTTCTGGACTGTGATGACATAAACACAATTGTTGTCCTACATTTTACGTAACCACAATACACAACTTATTTATATTGAAAACAAAATATACATTTCGAGTTTGTAATCATAAAAATGAAAGCTGTTTTTTTTATATTTTAAGTTCACTCATATTTTCAGCTAAATTATTATTGGTTATTTTAAAAAAATTCCTCTTTGCACCTATTTTTCCCACATCCTGCCAACAGGTGCTCCATTCAATTGAGGACACATGGCAAGTCCACCTGAAGACAAGGGTTATCAACTAACATTGAATCTTGCATGCCACCTGACTTACATGGTGGAGCAGTTACTGGTAGTGATCATGGACTTAGTGGCCAGCCTCCAAGAGGAAACATGAATGAATTGAGAGTCTGTATCTGTCGAGGAAAGGCTAAAAAGACTTGGGAACAGGTGGCAACTTCAAGGATATGCACTTCGACAGGTACAAGTAAAGGTTTTATGTGGTTTGAAGACATGGAAATGACCGTGCAATTACAGAAGTTGCACAGAAGCAGTTGCAGATTCGACAGATCATGGGGTCGTGGGAAATAAGAGCTATAAAGGACAGAAGGTTTGCAGAGAGAGGACATGAACAACAACACAACAACTTACTTTCTACATTGTAACTTCTGAGTAGTTTTTTCCCTTGTCATTTGTACTTTGTCACTGGGTGAACTTTGGTGATTTCAACCTCAAATTAGCAAAGGTTTATCTTCTATGATTTGTTACCATCAGCTCATATCAGAAAGTGCATTTTACTTATTTATTTTGTTACCATCAGTTCATCGAAAGAAGTCTTCATCCTTTTCAGGCATTCGAACCAATACCACAATTGCTTGATTGTTCTTCTTTAAATTGTCAACTTTAAATTACTACTTGATTGCTGTTGACATAGGCCCACCATAATTTTACTAACAATAAATCCATCACTTTCATAGTTAACATGAAATAATTTCACAAGTCTTGTTCGTAACTCGTAATTCATATAGCAATTGGTATAGAGATAAAGCAAACGAGTTCGTTGGGTTACTTTCTCCAAGTAATACCTAAAATTAACTGACACTTGGATTATATACAAAATACATGTGCTGGGATGTAATTTTGCAAAATCACATGGACAAAATTCGTATTTTACTTAGAAGATGAAATATAATAGTAATTTACCGAAACAAGTCATAACAAATCAATACGAAACCAAACACATCATTAGTTGATAAACCACACCGCAAGAAACCCTTCAATTAGATCCAACCAAATATCGAACAGAAACAAGCAACCTGTAATATGAATCTTAGAATACAGACATAAGCCAATTTCCAACCTAAAACAATACACAGACAACAAACACCCATATATATCTCACCTTCAATTAGTTTTCAAAATGACAAGTTACTGTAAACACAAATGACAAAATCACTCTAAACAATATGGGAAATTATTGTTCCTGGCCTTGTACATAACTAACGTTGTGCCATTTCTTGGCATTGTACGTAACTAATTATTTACACGTTACGTACAACAATCCGTGCAAAATGAAAACTACATACATATTTACCCTGTTCTTCGCAATGATGTGTTTTCAATAACTAGTACTGTCTACCTAATAAATTAAGGGAATAAATAAATCATACAAATTATACAATTACCTGATTCACCTCATCAATTGTGGTCGAATCATTTTTGTACACTTCTGCTTCGATACTACTGTATTGGCCCACATGTTGTTTGGAATCAAGAGAAACGTCAAAAAATAGTCGTCGTTGCTTAATGTGTGGTGTACTTGGATCCACCAACCCAGTTTTGCAGCGAATGGGAAATGACTCCGCATTGTACTCACGGTTAGTGATATGGGTTGTATCTGCATCTGAGTTACTACCCACTGTTCGGCTAAATCGAACCTTAGGACACGTTCGCTTTGTGTGCCCAATGCATTTGTAATTCCCACATTTTCTTGGTCTTCGACAGTTGGATGAGGCCCGTCCCAGGTTCCCTTTTGTCTTCACAAGATCAGGATCTTCTACTCCAAATCTTCCTCGGATTGAATGTTTCCCTTTGTCTCCATCCCCATCCCCATCCCCATCATTCAGATTCCTCTCATATAACTCCTTCATCATGCTCGTCATCGGAAGACATGCATCCCTAGCCTCTTTGAAACCTTCTGTTGATTGCGAGGCATTGAAACACATTTCATTGTAGAAAGAACTCAATATCCCATACCGGCCGTCTGTGTTGTAGTGCTATCAATTGAGGGTTGACGCCATTGCTGGCCATCCTTGCTTGCAGCCCTTGTCTATCTATGGAGCACACAAGTTGGGGGAATTTGCGTTAAATTTTTGGCTTTCATAACACATATCATGTGACAACAAGGTAGCCCCAACAACTCAAACTTCATGCAAGAACATCTCATTGCGGTATCCACTGAATTGTGTGTTACTATCCACGATCTATCCTTCACTTTGTACTTATGAATATAGTAGCATTTTTGACCATCCGGCAAAGGGAACACGTCCTTCACATTCAACTTCCCCTCTTCTAAGATTTCATCACGGAACATTCTAAATATATTTCGGGTGAATAGCTCAGCTCCATGTCTTTTTATATCTTGCACTGGAGTAATCAATACCAGAAAAGTGTTATTTGTTTCAGCATCATCTCCAGCCTCGTTATACCTTACCCTTGCAAGAGCCTGATCATAGTGCCTAACAAATTCATATAGCTTCAATTTGTGTTAGAGGAAGGGATTGAAATAAGCATTCATACTCTCCGAGCGTTGAGTGCTCTTCATTCCAGCAAAGAAATGTCCACGCATATATGCCTCAGCCCATATATGACTCTTCTTATATGTCTCCAACACCCAGCTATTGGTTTGAAGTCCAAATTTTTCGACCATTCTCGTCCAGCCATCCTCAAACTTTGCCTCATCCGTTTCCATGTCCAAGCATTGCTTGAAAGCATGAGCAAAGCCACTTTTGTGAACATTTGAAACAACATTTTTCCCAAGATGCCAATTACATAATCGATGTCTTACGTCTGGAAATACTCTTCTGATTGCCTCTCACATTGCCTTATCCCCATTTTACAATACGAACACAGGTGCTTTATTGCCCATCGCCTCCATAAATGTTTCCAAAACCCATGTGTATGTATCAATTATCTCATTAGCTAGCAAAACACATGCAAATATCGTGGTCGTGAAGTGGTTAGTCACACCAGCCAACCCGACAAAAGGTTTCTTGTACGCATTGGTTCTGTAAGTTGAGTCAAATATCAACACATCACCAAACTTTGCGTAGTCAGCCCGCGATTTTGAATCTGCCCAAAACAGATTTTGTAACTTGTTATCCTTACACGCATCATACTTGTAAAAAAAACGTGGGTTAACATCAAGTTTTGCACATAGGTAAACCAACGCACCCTGTGCATCACCATCCTTAACTTTTGCTTGAATATGGTTGTGCAGATCCGTATGGATAAAACCAACATTCTTATTAGACCCAGATTGATTTACCATGTAGTCCATGATTTGGCTAGTTTTCACACCAACATTGCGCATAGCCATTGCTTAAGCTTTCTCAGCACTGTTTTGTCACGACCCAAACCCGCCCCTATAGGTTTAGCACCGTAACCGGCCAGTAATCCTAGATTACCGAAGGCCTGCTTACCAGTAAGACAATAGTACAGAGTACAGGGGCTTGGCGGAAGCCAATACAGTAAATAAACAATGTCCAATGAGCTGTGACAGTCTGTATGCCAAAAAGATTTTTCATACATTTGTACAGAACAATATACAAAACATTTACAAACATTCAGAACAGGGATCAAGTCCCTATTAACCAATACAGTGCAGTCTATACAGTAAGCAAAACAGTACAGAAGGGGGAACACTAAACACCCCTAAGCCTTAGCTTGGCAGGCTCGGAACCTCGCAGTGAGGCACATTGGTTGGCTTGACAAAACTGGAGTTTACCCCGACGCTTCTAGCTTTGATCCGGTGCCTGTACACCTACATATATATATATGAGCAGTGAGCTAAAGCCCAGTGAATAACATAATGCGTAAAGAGGTTTAGAATGAATGTCCTTGCAGTAATGAAAGCAGTTCATTAAATTAGTATTTCAGTCATTCAGTCAATCAGTCATATGTGGTACATCTATTAGCATAACAGTAAGCAGTAAGTCTTAAAAGACCGAACAGTAATGATGGCCACCAATCAGTAAACAGTAGTAGTTCCACGAGGGAACCGACAGAGATCTCTGTAACAGTAACAGTAAACAGTAGGTGCTAAGGATGCCACAGTACAGTCCAGAAATAAAGGATATACATTCATTCAGTAAATAATACCAGTTCAGTAAACAGATCAGTTCAGTATTCAAAAGATAATCATTTGAACATATCTTTACACAATTGTTACTCACAGAGTTCTGGGCTACAGTGAACTAGAGCGTCTCCTCGGAATGCCAACCCTATACAGTTAACAGATTGAACACACACTAAGTTACACAGTTGGGAACATAATAACTTAATCCCTAATTTGCCTTGGTGTGTTCTACATCTATATCCTCATTAAGATGCCTTAAACTAGGCCTAAGAATGCCTAGGATGAAATGAGGATGTAAAGATGCACTTTAAAAGCATTTTCAGAATTTCAGAAAAACAGAGTCCCGCTCGAGCGGACATGTAACAAAGGTACCCGCTCGAGTGTCGACTTCCCCGCTCGAGTGTACTGTAAAAGTACTGGATGTGTGAAAATCACGCTCGATAGCCGCTCGAGTGTAAGACACAAGGTCCCGCTCGAGCGCCAAATACCCTGCTCGAGCGAACTGTTGTACAGTGCAAGGTACTGGATGCTCGAATTCCCCGCTCGAGCGCCACATTCCCTGCTCGAGCGGGAGTGCAAAATCTGGAAAACCCAGATTGCACCTCCAAGCCAAAAACCAAGTTTTCAAACACCAAATTCAATCCTCTTGGGCCCATTTTCTGGAAAACCTTTGAAAACTCATACTATAACATGATTAAAAGCTTAATTTGTAAAATCAAGGCCCAAGGGTAGTTTCAAACAACCTCAATTTCAAATCCATTTTTCATGAACAATCTTCAAACATGACATGCATGAATTCAAACCAATTCAAAGCTTTAATACATGCTCTAATGAGCCCAATCTTTTCAAAACAAGATGAAATCATGGTCCACTCTTAAAATACGGACATGCATGTGAGGAAACATGAACTATAACCTCAAAACTTCAATGTATGTACATGCATGCTACAATTAAGCTTCAACACCACAACTAGAGCCATAAATTGGCTCTAGACTTCAACTCACTCTAAACCATGCAAGAAATCAACTCAACACATAAACAAGAAGGCAATGAATCTACCTTAAGTCTTGAATTAAAGATATGGAGGCTCAATTATGCACTTAAGCTTCAATTTCCTTCACTTCTACCAAATTCCAAGCCAATTAGAGATGAAATCACACTCTCCTAGCTCTCTCTCTCTCTAGTTTGGTTAAGCTCACCCAAAGCCTGATGAAATGTGTTTAGACACAAGGGAAGGAGTTTCAAAAGTGTTAAGCTAGTGGCCCACTAGTGGTGGCAAAATAGTAATTAATTCAAACTTTGCATTTTATCCATATTTAATCTAATTTAATCATACCCAACCAGTTTTCAGATGATTATACCATAAAATCACATAAATTATGATAATCATAAAACACTAATCGCTTTTGGATTCGGCCGTCGATAAGGCCTTCAATTAACAGTTTAAACATAAAAACCGAACAGATAATTAAAGAGTCAAACAGATAAAATGCAATTCAAACAGATACAAGCAATCAATTAAGTTTCAAATTTCAGTCAGTCGGTTCGTTATTTCGATTACTTCAGTTATCAATCGTAATCAGTCTCGATTTGGCAGTAATCAGCAGTTTATCGGTAAACAGTGGTGGGGGTTATTACATGTTTAAACCGTGATGTGACCTCAGATACATCACACAGTGTTGTTCCGCCAATTCATGGTTGTGGTCTGCAACGAAGTGAGTCACAACATACTTTCCCCCTTCACCAGCATCTGGGTCATACCGTATGCGAAATTGGGCTTTGCAACCTACTCTTGTTTGTGCCTTGGGAGCTCTACTCTTCTCAGCAACACGGTCCAAGTATTTTGGTAATCTCTGACCTTCCCTTGAACACAACTACAGCCTACTAACAACCTTTCCCTATTTATTTGTGTTAAATCTGGATTTTCGTATACTAAATCCCTTGGCTTTTAGCATACGCGTTGTAGAAAGCTTCTCCATCTTCGATCAAATCAAATTTCTGTTCTAGAAGAGCACGTTCAACATCACCAACCATGTCATTGCGATGAGCATCGTCAACCATTTCTTGTTTCACATCGGCTCTGCTATCTTCAACGTTCATGTTGATTGCTTCTTCATTGCTCGGACCAACTTCGCAACCATGACAAGGTTCCGCCCAACTTTCATTGATCAAACAAATGTCATCTGCTTCATTTGGAATGTCATAATCATCACCTTCACTTTTAACTTCCGTTGGGGCCATACTGTATATGACATTAGTACAAACAATTACTTGATGACCAAAAAATGTTAACACAAACACAAACACAAACATGACATTTTAACACGGTTGGATTGTTTATGCAAACACAAACACTCGATTGAGAAAGAGAGAGGTTAGTTGCCAATGGAGGGGTTTCCGTTTGAGCGAAGCATAGAGCGGTTGAAGTTAGGATGGGGGTTTAGTTGAGGAAAAATAGCTGAAGTGAAGAGGCCAGAGAGAAAGAGAGAGAGAGAGAGAGACATAGAGAGGGAGACAACTCCATACCTCATATCTAGTTTGAGAGAATGCCTTCACTTCAGCAATGGAACCAACACAACCTTGTAGTTCCGTTGTTGTTGGAAATCGCCCATTATACTATTCCCTACAGAGCTTCGTCAATGGAACCTAGCAGGGACTTCTCGCAGTTAATGGAAATCAAGGGTTACACACTCAACCTTACACAGAGAGGAGAAGAGATAGAGAGATATATATAGAGACGAAATAGAGAGAGTGAGTGGGATGCAATCATGCAAATACGAGCATTAACCGGTTGCCCCGGTTTCAACTTTTTTACGATTAAACAATTCAATAGTCTTGATCAATTATTGTAATCTAACGGCTAAAAATTGGGTTGCATATGGTATGCAACCTTAAGGGGGTTGCATATTTAAACAACGCCCTTAAAATTTTAGTAAAATTCAAGAGAATCAACCAAGTAGCTAGAGGGTGATATTGAAAAAATTATGAGCCTATGAAAGTCATATAGCTTCAACCTCAAGAGGTGTATCGATTATTAAAATGTCATCATAAGCTTCTCCTCATTCCGTCATTTGAGCAGGTGGGTGCCATTTGGGTTCATCACATGTCTTTTTTTAGTAATTTAAATTGTTTATTTTGTCAAATTTTTTATGGGTATTATTTATAAAAAAAAAAATTAAATCGATCAGATAATCGTCGCCTATTCAATTTATTATATTTGTCTCTAAAAAATATAGATGATAAATGTGTTTTTAAAAATAAATCATTCATTTTTTGATGACAAACACAATAAATTGAATATATTACAAATAATAGATTGATCAAATTATTTTTATAAATAACATATATAAAAAAATCTTATAAAATAAACGATTCGAATTATTAAAATATAACTAATGGTAAGGTCATGGACCAAGACCACACCTTCGAAGTGGGAGCCCATTCCTATTTCTTTTTTTTATATTTTATTTTATTTTGTAGCATCACCAAAACCCTATTATTAGAATCTCCATGAAAAATATGAAAAAAGTTCCATTATGGGTTTGGCTCCAACTTTTTTGGCCATGTTTAGTTTGGTTTTTAAAAATTTGTTTCACAAATTTTTTTTTAAAAAAAATTGAAATTTATTTGGTAAAAGAAATAAAAAAAATTTAATCATTTTTATATAATTTTATTTTTTATGAGGCTAGAAATAATTTTTGAAATTTAAAAGTATCTTTTTGATATTATTTTTATCAAATAAATTTTTATTTTTTATTTTTTGATAAACAAACCAAACAAGCTCTTGTTTTTTTTTTTTTTTTTTAAACTTTAGTCAGCTGTTTTTATTTTTTTGTCATTTTTCTTTTCACTTTTAGTTGCTTACAAACTAAGGGCCCTAATAATTTTTTAAAAAATGGATCAAACTTGAAAAAGATCTACTACGTACCAAAAAAAACCGATTTTGGTCTAAATAACCAATAAATTTGATTTTTTAGTAGACTCTTTCAAATTTGGTCCATTTTTTTTTAATTGTTAGGACCTTCTAAGTCTATAAACACCACACAAAAAATGTTTATAAAAAAAAATTAATTAAAAACTCAAAAAAATATATATATAACTAACTTAAAAGTTGGCCTTCCAAAGATTAATTAAGGTCCGTTTGTTTTCAGAGATAAAATTGAGAGAATTCATAGTGAGAGGATTCATAGTGAAATGATTAAGTAAAATTGTATTTGTTTTGATGATAGTTGTTAGTGTAGGGATTGTTAAATTATTTTTATATAAAATAATAAAACAAATAAAAAAATACAAAAACATTAAACATTAATGTTCAAAAAAAAAAAATACCCAACATGTAAAAAATTTAAAAAAATAATTTTTTTTTTCCCAGTGTGATTCTATTTCTTTGGTTTTGGTTTCGGTTTTAGTGAGATTTATTTGTTTGTTTACAGGTTTGCATGATGGAGAAAAAATATTGGTGATGATAGTTGTAATCGAAGTATCTATGCTCATTTTGTGCCAAAGATTTTGATCGGATTTTGTTTTCTTCAATGAAAACCATAAAATTAAAGTAAAAAAAGAAAAAGGGTATCGAATGTTTAATTTTTTATTGTCATTTTATTTTATAGAAAATGTGAAAATTTATTGGGAATTCAAAATTTCACTATAACTTTAGATTTTTGTATAACTAGGTTAATTTAAAACTTTTAAATATCATTGTGATTTTTATTTTTATCCTTTTTCTATAATATTATACCATTATAGCTATTTGTTAGTTTGTTAATTATAATTCAATTAATTGAAAATGAAAATTTAGTATAACTTTTCATACATATTAATTAGTTTGTTACCTCTATAGTTGTATATAATAACATAATATATATAGGGAAAATCTTTAAATATAATTACTATTTTTTATGTGATTAAAATAGTCCATCTTAAAATAATATGTAGAGGAGTTAGATCTTCTTTTATCTCCAAAAAATCCAATCTATTTTTCTTATACTTTTAAATTTTTAAATTGAAACATTAGTTGTTTATGTCCACAAAACAAAATTGATAAACACATATCTGAAAGTTACATATTTTTTTTTCTTTTATTTTTTTAATAGGTAGGATATTTACAAATGAAAAATGTTTGACACCTCAAAAAACTTTCCGTAATCCGACTTATAATGATATGGTCATAAGTGTCAATTTTTATACAAATATGAAAAGATAATTAATTAAATTATACATTTCAACCAATCACTTACTCAAACTTTCACTATTTCAATATATTATTTCACTATAATTTCAATTAAGAGAATCTTCAACCCTTAATATATATATATATTTTTATCAAATTATAGTTTGATAAAAATTTAAAAAGATGAAGCGTTGGAAATTATTTGTTTTTCCCATCAAAATTGATGAAAAGAAAAAAAAAATTGGGATAAGTATGAAATTTCTTTTAAAAAATGATAAAATTTTAATGAAAAAGTTAAAGTAATTTATATCCAATCAAATTTTTTATTCAAATTTAAAATCAAATTAAATAAAAAAAAATTAAAAGAAAATGATGAAAGGTTGTAAATATTTTAAAACCTACTTATTCTTAAAGACTAAAAATCCTAGTGCGTATTATATTCATATTATATTTTTAGTTATGAAATGAAAATCAAAAGAAATGTAACTTAAATTATTGGATTAATAACAAAAATATCATATCAATTATTGTTAAATATCACTTCACTTCACATTTAATAATAAATTCTATATTTGTCTTAATTATAACTTTTAAATTTGTATAGTTTTATAACAAGAAGAGGTATGTCATAACTTATGTAACCTCATTTAATTAGGTTTAACTTTTTTTGTTATTACAAATTATTAAAATTACACTAAATAGATTTACATACATACATATATATATATATATTTAATTTTTTTAAATTAATAATTTAAAAAGTTATAAACATAAAAATTAACTTATAAATTTTATGTATATCAAAAGATAAAATATTAAATTACTTCAAAATAATTATAATAATTTTTTTAATTTATAAAGTCATACATAATACGAGTTATCATTAATTTCAGTGAACCAAACATTATCTTAATTTCATACTTGTAGATAATGGTTTGGCTGTGGTTGTTAATAGTTGGTGGTGGGGTTGGGGGTAAGAGGGAAAATGTGGCTGCAAATGGTGAAATAATGACCCCTGTTGAAAAGTGAATACATGAGATATGGAGCGAATTTGATAGATTATAAAAGGGTGAAAAAGTAATTCCACAATTTCTATTACAGACGTTAAGGGACAATCACTGACGAGGAGTGAGGGGGGCGTCGATGTAATTTATTTATTTATTTTTTTTAAATTAAAGAGAAATTATATTCTTTTAAATTTATTTAAAATATGAATTGTTCTTTGTGATTTTAGAAATTATATCCCGTTCTTTGAAATTTCTAATTTCATAACAAATTACTCTTTTTATTAATAAATTATCAAGTCAATTAATAATTTTTAATAATATCAAAATTTTATTTTAATTAATAATTCAAGTAATTTTATTATTATATAAAAAATAATTAGATTTTTTTTATTTTGTTAAATAAAAAAATTTAACAAAGGAATATATATAATTTTTCAAATTAGAAGAAGTAATTTATATTTTAAATAAATCTCAATTGATTTATTTGTAATTTACCTGTCACCCAAAGCCTCAAATTTGAATTCTAGTTAGGTTGATTGGTCATTGTGAGATTAAGTGAATGAAAAAAACATAATATTGTGAGGCGATAGTTTGACTCAATGACGATTTGCTCTCATTACGAGAGCCAGTGTTTCCTCAAGGTGAGGAAAGTTTCCTTGTTATTCTTCAGTGTGGGGTTCTAATCTGTATACAAAAACAAAAGTTGTCTGTTGGTCAAGTTTATTTTTTCAAAGATTGTTTGTCGGAATAAGGGAAAAGTCTTCATTATTGGTGAAGCTTTTGGTGGTCCCAGATGTAACGTCCCAAAAATAATACACTCAATCAATAGTAAAGACTAATACAAAAGACATAAGCAGAGTATTAGGTTTTCATTAATCAGAGTCAATTTACAAAACGGACACATGCATTATACATTCATAAGCTCTATTCTGAATCTATATAATGTGGCACCAAATTAAATGATCAACGAAATAAATGCCCTATAGGCTTACATCTTTCCAAGATAGTTCTTGATTACAACAAAAGTAAGCTTAGCTCAACACAATTTAAAGCCCTTAGCTATACAAAATAATTATAACAAAATAGAAGCTCTTGCTCCCAATCCCTCCAAGCTACTACCTTGGCAGAGGCATATCACCGGCACTTAAAAATGGTTTTTCCCAATAGGGTGAACCAAAACTCAGTAGAAACATTCTAACACAATATATAACAAGGTTATAAACATGATGCACACAGCTAATGCTCAAAGATAAAATCATTTACAATTCTTCTCCCCAAAACCGTGTTATGTCAAGTATGATATCCCAATCCATTCTATATCAATTCATTTCATGTCATTTCATATCTTCTCAATTCATGAGTCATAGCCATTGTTATCCAAACAACCTAACTGAGATTACAACTCTTTGGTTTTATTACCACACAACCATTACACACAAAAACTTCAATTTGCCATTTTATGGAAATTTTGTTTGTGGGAATCGGCACCCATGTATACACAATATTTTCGGGACTTTCACCTTGGACATACATGCCAACATAATTCAATGGAGTCCATCCCCTTTCTCCTCCCAAACATCATACATATACAATGTATCAAACACAATCATATTCAATGACAATCAATAAGAGATTAGTTTCAATTCATCTAATCCTCATGCAATTCTACAACAATTATGGTTAGCCTTCACCGATAGCCCAAAACAGATATTTCTAAACAGGTATACAATCCTTAAACAGATAAATTTTTCAAATTTCCATAGGTGGGAGATGATACACATCCAATTTCACCACTTATATCAACATTCATCTAATTTCATATTCCCATTTTCAATTTCACTATTTATGCAAAATAATTACTTGAACATTTAGGGAAAAACCCCATTTCCTCCCAAATCTCAACCCAACCACCAATTCATCTATTTTAACACAACACAAGTTCATATTCATTCCCATGATCATTTCCAAGTCATCCTTTTTAAAACCCCTCTTTTGAATTTAAACCCCAAAGCCTAGGTTTGTTAAAATCACCTCAAAACCCAATGTTTCTCACACATCAAGGAATAGCCAAGTTAAAACTCATAGACAGTGTAGACAGTCCCTACCTCGAGCTTAGAAGACCAAAGGGTGAAATGGAGAACTTCAAAGACGCTGAAACCAAACTTTAATTGAACCAAAAGAGAGCTCTTGAGACGTACTACCTTTTTAACAAAGACACATGGGTAGAAAGATCACTAGATCTAAGTAAGAATATAGAGAGAAGGTATGTTTTAGAGAGAGAGAGAGAGAGTCTTGATCTAGGGTTTTTAGGGAAAAAGAAATGAAAAAGTGATATAAAATGAGGCTGCTGCGAACTGATATACGCACAATCCGCTCGAGCGCAAGAGTTAACACTCGAGTGTCAGATACAATAAGTTGTTCATCTCGAGCGCATAATACATATATCCAATAGTTTTACAGATAGAAGAGCATCGCTCGAGCACAAGAATTGCCGCTCAAGCGCACACCCACTCGAGTGTAGGAAACGCTGCTTGAGCATAGAATACACTCTCCCAGTAGTTTTGCAAACCTACAAAAGTACTGAGAGTTTGCAAAGCCCGCTCGAGCGCAAGAAGTGCCACTTGAGTGGAAAAGCAAAATTCTAGGCAACAAGAGTTGGGAAAACAAACAACCAACCTATTCCAAACAAAACCACAACAATCCCAAAGCCAAGTTTAAGGGAGAAGAAGATAAGCAAGACATATTCATTAGTACGAAACCAAGAAACTGGTATCCAGATTACAACAAGGGTTGGGTCAAAACCGAAATCGCTTTACTAGAAACTGAGGGTGGGTGGGTGTGAATTAGGTTGGGGTTATGGCGTTTCCTTTAATATGTAAATGTGGTAGGGCTGATAGTAGTGGCATTGAAATAGGAAGTGACTATTCGGAGGAAAGGCGAAATCAACGCTCGAGTCAAGCTTTTGTGCCAACTTTGCGCCAACATGGCCGAAGGGGGCTTTGCATGGATATGGAGGATTCAATGTGGGATCTCGAAAGACGCAATCTTGAATGTTGTTTGATCGGGTATGTTCTAGATGTGCGTCATTTTGTGTCTTATGTTATGCAGCTCCATATAAATGATATACAGAACAGAGAAGGGACATTGTTTGTCGATGGTAGAAGCAAAAAAAGTTTCATGTTCTTGTTCGAAAATGAGCATGATATGCATCGTAATATGGAGAATGGTCCATATGCAATTGATGAAGCATTTCTTGTAGTGGATTATTGGAAGCCTGATATGAAATTGGAAAATCTAGTTATGGAAAAAATGGTTGTATGGGTCAAGTTATTCGGTTGACCATTGGAATGTTTTACGGAGGAAGTGGGGTTTAGATTGGGCCGAGCAATTGGTGAAGTAACAAAGGTTGATCACGACACGCTCATGCCGTCTAATATCAGATTTCTACGTATTTGAGTTTGGATTCTAATTGATCAACCACTTATAAGTGGTTTCTTCTTGAAGTTTCAAGATGGCCATCATCAACGGATTACATGCAGTTATGAACGGTTGTGTCGGGTATGTCGTAATTGTGGCAAAGTGGAGCATACACAAGGCCATTGTTCGTTATCGTTTGATGAAGCTCACTGAATGTTGGAGGAACGTATTGCTGAGATGGGACGAAGGTTAGGTGCTTCGGTCATACATCAAGAAGATCAAGCCATGTACACATCTCGGATTAGAGCCAATGCTCATCACCCTGATCGTAGAATAACCAGAATTTTCCACACAATGGGTCAACATATGGTTTCAGAGGTTCTCTTGGAGCCTATAGCTGGGGTCGCAGAAGATATGACCATGCCAATGATAAATGAAGACAACTTTGTGAGTCATTAGAAGGCTGACTGGGATCATGGATTGCAACAAGCTACCTCAACAATGGAAGATGATCGGAGAAGAAGTTGGCAAGCTTCAGGTTCTAGTAATGAATTGCACCAAACAGTAACGGGTCAGGCAGGACCATTAATGGATCCAAGTAGCACCGAACACCATAATCTTTCTTATTTGGGTCGAGAATCAGTATAATCGGTAGATGAGTTGGAGTTATTATGGACTCAGTGGGAAGATGAGCTAGCCTTAATGGGAATTAAGGCTGCGCAATTAGTGATTGATGGAGGAGCTGAAATGATAGTTTCACCACATGAAGAGGAACTACGTAATACAGAGACCATGCTTAATGAAGAACGGGAGCAAGAATTCATAAATGCAGCAGATAAGGCAGTTGTTAGTGCACTTAAAAGAAATGGATTGGGCCTAAGGCTCAACATGCCTTTGGGAGAGGCCCAAGTTGTAACCCAACACTTCCAAGTCTTTAGACCATCAACAACAGTGGAATCCATCCCAATTGCTCAATAAAGTTCTCAACCCAATTCCTCGGTAGTGGATCTCAATCAAGAGTCTGGTCTACGGGATGGGCCAAGCTATGTGGAAAAGCATGCAAAATGGAGTCCATATGGGCTACTTAGAAAGTAGAGGATACTTGACGATGGTTCAAGGCTGATCGTGGCTTAGGACCCAGAGGTGTTGGAAGGAACAGACGAGACCGGCGACCTGTAATGGGGTAGGGGGTGCTCAACTTTATTGCATAGGTCTGGGGGAGCCTCAGATTTTGTTTGTCTCCCACATTCATTGGCTATTTCAGGCATCGAATGCTCAGTCAGTTGAAACAAGAACAGAGCCAACCATTACTACCGCAGCCGCGACTCAAAGTAGAAGTAAAGGATGGTGAATGGAAAGAGGTGGCCTTACGGAGGAGGAGGAGGAAAATCAAACAGAGGAGAGCTAACTGGAGAAACTCAGTAGATTGGGTTGAACATACTGCATACAACAAGTCAAACCTCGAGTTATAGCAAAGCCAGTACGCGATAGAGCCAGAAACGTAGATCTGCAACTGGATCAAATGGCAAGATGGTGGTCCCGGGATTAGAATCTAGGCATGATATGGAGGCAAGCTCGCCTGAAACTAGAGAACATTATCAGATGGGAAGTCTGGATAGGGAGGTAATGAACAGGTTTTACATCGAGATAGAGATAGCAAGAATAATGGATCTAACCATTGCATCCATGGAGTTCAATCATCGAAGGGTTTCTCAAGAGCTTGTCCCTCAACAACCTCCTCATATGCCATGAAAATCTTGAGTTGGAACTGTAGAGGCATGGGTCATCTCCTGACAGTTCGAGCAGCAAAACAACTGACCCAAAAGTATAAACCACAGATTTGCTTTCTAATGGAGACAAAAAAGTTGGTTCAGCAAATTAATCAACTTGGGTATGTGATGGGGTTTAAGTATAGTTGTGGTTCAGATTGTAGAGGTAAAGCATGAGGTTTATGGGTGGGGTGGACTGATGGTAATACAGTTATGCCATATTATTGCTCTGAACATTTGATTGTCTTAAAGATCCAAGAATGCCTTAAAGGAGATTGGTTCATTATCTTCTTGTATGGACATCCTTTAGTTACAAAAAGGGAAGAAGTCTGGAGCCAAGTGGAACTTCAAATTCAAGAGATTTAGTGACCGTTCATTATCATGGGCGATTTCAATCAAGTGAGGGGATGGATTGAGAAATTAAGCATGTCTCGGCAGACCATACAGAGATGTACAAAATTTAATAATTTGTTTTTTAGAAATCAACTGGTGGACTTGCCAAGCAAAGGGGTTAAATATACATGGTGCAAGAACAGGAAAATCACAGAGGTTGTATATGAACGATTAGATAGAGTGTTAGCTTCCTTAAGTTGGGTTGAAGATTTCAATTGCAGTTCACTTATTACTCTACCAATTCAACGATCTGACCACAACCCTTTATTGCTTGACAAAAATTGGAGTAATTTGCTAGGCTTGAAGTGGAATAGATTTGAAGTAACTTGGCTAGTTGATGAAACAACACAACATATTGTCAAGAAGATGTGGCGAGATTCTATGCAGGGGGCGGACCAGTTATCGCTTATCAAGCGCCAAGAAATATTAATGAGGCATTTGAAAAATTGGAATTCTTTATCATACAGAAGTATACAAGAACAGATTGCAGATGTTCAAAATCAGTTACAAAGGGTTCAATATTTTTTTCAACAACAAGGGCACAGTGACAAGGAGATGGAGTTGCGACAACAGTTGGATGTATTGTTGGAGAAACAGGAATTGTATTGGGCACAACACTCAAAACAAACATGGATGAAGCTAAGGGATTGTAACAACAGGTTTTTTCACCAAATGGCTTCTTGAAGACAGCTCAGAAACACCATATCTGTTCTCAAGGATGATTAGGGGAGTTTGATTATAGAGCCACAGGCAATTTAGAAGACATTTGTGCTTCATTTCCAAAAATTGTTTTCACAATATCAAGTGCTAGATAGAGGCTCTACAGATACAGGTTTTTTTCCTAACCATTTTAATATTGTAAGTGCTATTCAATGTAAATTAAATTCGATGCATGCTCAAAAGTTAGATCAGCCTTTTTCATTAGATGAGGTTCAAAGGGTGGTTTTTCAAATGAGTAAATTTAAGGCACCAGGACCCGACGGGTTTATAACAAGTTTTTACCAAACTTACTGGGAGAGGTGGGTCAGTTGGTTAGTGATTATGTGCTGAGCTTTCTTAATTCTGGGGTTTTCAATAAAGAGATTAATTTTACTTTAATTTGCCTTATTCTTAAGAAGAAGAGTGCCCTTACTGTGAATGATTATAGACCTATTAGTCTATGTAATGTTTTGTATAAAATAGACCTGAAAGTTCTAGCAAATCGGCTTAGAGAAGTATTACTAGAATTGATTTATTCTAATTAGAGTGCATTTTTGAAGGGGCGTTTGATTTCGGATAATTGTTGGCACACGAAATAGTTGAATATATTAAGAAAAAGAAATGAGGAAGGAAGTCATCTTATAAACCAAGGCAATTGCAAGGGGATTGCTATTAGTAGAACCTTGTAGACACCCCATTTTTGACCGCCCCTAAAACTTGGGCGCCTCATGTTGATCACTCAATGATGAAATAATACGCTATACAAATGTTCGATTTGTTCAGCAAAAAACTTCGATTTTGAGTTTCAAAACCTAAAACCTTGCACCTTCCTTGGACTAAAACTAATTTGTTTTTCTAGCTTGACCACTCAGACGCCTGCTGGCCAACAGGTGGCTGGCAGGCCAATTTTTATTGGCTGGCCGACCGTCCCCCTACATGGCCAACCAGCCATGTTTCCCGATAGGCAAATATTTTGCTACCAGCTGTCCCCCCATGTGCATGCCTTGCACCAGCTGGCTTAATATAGATATTTCTGACAGAGGAACTTGTTTTTCTATAAATACTTGACCATGCCTCATGGTTTTTGGTTAGAAAATTTTTCCAAGAGCTAGAAACTTGCCAAACACTCCCTCTCTATCTTGCAATATACATACACTATACATACACTTCCTAAACTAAAATTTTGAGGCTTCTTGCTGAGATTATTTAGCCAAAATTTCAGCTTTTGAGGGTGATCACTTTGTGGTTTGTGAAACAAAGAGCATCCTCTCTTCAAGAGGTATAACTTTTGCCATCTTCTCCCTTGTTTACACTACTCTTTCCTTCTCTTTTTTTGGCTGTTTATACACTGTTTTGGACTAGTTTTAAATGCTGAAACTTGTGATTTAAAAGCTATCAAAGGTAGAGGGGTTAACCACCCTTCCTTGAACCTATCCCATAGCTTGTATCCTTATTCTTTCCACTTGTTTCCTTACTTTTTTAGCTACTGTTTTTTCAGAGTTTTCAGAGGCTAAAACATGTGATTTGAAGGTCCAAAAAGTGGAGGGGTTGGCCACCCTTACTTAGGCTTGCTTCCTAGCTTTGTTCTTTTCTATTTTGGTCTATATTTTTTACTCTTTTCAAACAGATTTTAGCACTGTTTTGTGCTACTTAGGGGTTGTTTAATGTGTTTATTTGGTTTATGCTTTGAATACTATGCTTGTATTTTAGGCCTTAGACACCAATCTATTTGAATTGATAACTTTCTTTACATAGTTTTCATACATGTATTCACACTCGTAATATTCATACTTGTCATGATCACCTCTGCATTCTCCCTCCTTTCTTTGCTTTCTTTGATTAAGAGTTGAATCCAACACTAGTTTGTTGCTCAAGGCTTGAGAAAGAGATTTTCATTACTTAATGGTTTAATCTCTTTGGAGGTTCATTACCAAGGCATTACATCTCTCTCATGCTAAGCACAGCCTTTTGTTGGACACATTTCTTTATCACTATTTGCACTTCACTTTCGGACAAAAATTAATAAGGAATGGAAAGGTAATGTAAAAGAGGCTAATAAAATTGGAATAAAAGTGGTAAAAAAAAAAAAGGTAATAAAATTGACTTAGGTTCAATTTGACGTTATATTGAACCCATTGAGTCTTGAATCATTACATGTTTGTAGTGATGTTTAGTGATTCAATGCCTCCATGATAGGGAGGAGGCATTGTTGGCCTTTTATTTCATTTTTATTAAGTTTTTGTCCTCTCGGTTCATAAATCATCACGCAACAACTTTGCGACAATTGATGGGTTGTGAATCGAATTTACTCATTCCTTGATCAGTTTCATGATAGGGAGAGGCAGAGAGGATAAACATCTCCTAGAAACGCTCTGTTTTTGCTTTGTTTTAATTCTACGACAGCATGGAAGTACTCAAAAGCAGTGGCCAACCAGCCACCTCCCCGTACGGCCGACCACTTTCCAAGGCCGGCTAGCTACCCACTTTTGTATAGGCAGTGGCATTTTCATGGCAGAATAGAGTAGAAGTTGGGGCAAAAAAGAAAAAAAAAAAATTCTGGCTGCAAACAGAATAGTTTTTGGCAGCAAAACAAAGAGGTTTTCGAGAGGATGTTCTCGTTTGTGCACGTGCAACTCTTCGCTCCTCGTGGTCCTTTAAATCAATGCTTTGATAGTAGTACATGTAATTAATTAGATTCATTTGAATTTGTAATAGCTAGTTAAATTAGTTAATTTGGCGTTGTAATAATTAGTTTAACATTCAGATATTCATTCGGACCCTCCCGTGTGAGGGCAAACTTGTAATATTGTATATATCTTCCAACCCTCATTCTTTCTCCCTTTTATTTCCTTGCTTACGATGGTTGTATGTTTGCATGTAGTATCATATTTTTGGTTTCATCTCATTACCATGACTTGCACACAGTTTTGCATGCATTAGGGATTTGGCTCATCATACTTAATAAACACATCGATTATTTCTTGATTGAATACATGCGTTACCATATGTCTTGAATTGATCTATATGTCATGTTAAGAAAACAAATCTGATAGTACATGTTTTGTATGTGTTGCATTAGTCACTTGCATATTAGAGCATGCATTTTTCTAACTATTTTCTTCTATTTTGGCTTGCCTCGGTTGAGTACTAGGTGAGTGCTTTTGCCTTAGCATATTGCATGTATGTTTTTATTGCCATGTCAAGCATATTACCATGAAGCTAAGTGCTTATTTGATATACCTCTTGAATGCCGGTGGATGAAGGTTATTTTACCTAAATTGGGATGCTTTGGACTAAATGTGTATATGAGCTTGCTTTTTTCAAGTAGCACATATTCAAAAATCTTTTCAAACAAACATGAAATAAAAGCATTCCAAAGTCAGTGAATTAGTCTATACTTGTGTGCCTCACATAGTAAAGTTAGCATAATAATCGAAACACGAGCATATACTGTATATAAGATTCACATCATGATTAGTAGAAGCCGATCATTGATCAGATGAGCAGGGTGCTCAAATCAAGACCTTCCCCACTCATACCTAAGTTCCCGAGCTGAGACACTTTGGTTATGATGGACAAGTGGCCTTTGGCACGAGTCATGGGTTTCCTAAATTTCCCAACATATTTAGGTGGCAACTCTGAAATTTAGCAATGCGGTCTTTTTTTGGCATTTGTGTTTGTAAATCGATTTTCTAAAGATTCATCAGATTTGGACTCTCATTTGTGTTTTTTTGTTTCACATTATACTTGTGAAACCAGATTCTGAACCACGGGTGTCCGAACTGTAGGGATCGTATCCGAGGAGACTAAACCCCTCCGAGGAGCAACGAGAAACCAACTACAAACCTCTCTACCTGTTAATCACTTGTTGTTTGCGGATGATTGTTTTATTTTCCAAAACTTCGAACTGACTCATATTTGGTGCCTGCAATGGTTTTTAAGTACGTTTTGTTCTCCATCCGGTATGAGAATTAATTTTCAAAAATCGGAACTATACCCTAGCCCGAATATGACCACAAATGACAAGCAGTGGATTCAGTCACTATTACAAGTGAAAGTGGTGTCCAAACCAAGGGTGTATTTAGGGGCAAATTTGGGTTTTTGGGGTCGGTCTAAAGAGGAGATTTTTTAATCAATTCTTGATAAAAGACAAAATAGGTTACAAGGATGGAAGTGTAACCTTTTGAATCTTGCTGGGAGGGGAGTGTTGGTGAAATATGTGTAACATTCAATCCTAGTCTACCTAATGTTTGTTTTTCAAATGCCTGCCAGTTTTTTAAGCAAAGTAACATCGATGGTTAGGAGATTTCTTTGGCATTCAAACAGAGATAGGGGTGTTTATTGGAAAAAGTGAACTCATGTTTGTTTGCCAAAAGAGTGGTTGGGGGGGGGTGTGTGTGTGTGTTGGGATTTAGGAATCTTAGACCATCTCCAACGGAGAACCAAATCCAACATCAAATTTGAAATTTGATGAAAAACTCACTTTTTGAGGCTCCAACGGTGCCACCAAATTCATATCAAACTGAGGATTTACCAAACAAAACATCAAACTGATACCAGGAAACAAATTTTACCAAATCACTGTTACTGACCGTTGAAAGTGGTACACCGGTCAACCACCCGGTTGCCCGGCCGGTTGACCAACCGGTCGCCCGGTTCTCTTTGAAATACATGGGTTCTAACCGTTCAAACAGTTTAAAAAAAAAAAAAAAAATTTGCCTTTGCCGGTCGACCGGTTGGTCAACCGGCCGGTCGACCACCCGGTTGACCACCTCCCCAATTTCACTTTGATGCTCATTTGATGCTCACCGTTGGAGCGCCTTGTACCAGATTGAGAAAATTCCCATTTTTGTACTCAAATTTGATGAAATTTTTGAGTAACCGTTGGAGATGCTCTTAGATGCTTTAATCAAGCGTTGTTAGCCAAACAGGGATGGCGGATGCTAAATAACCCAAATATGTTGCTGTCTAAAATTCTCTTAAGCAAGTATTGTTCTAATAAACCATTCTTGACAGCCCAAAAAGGAAATAATTCCTCATGGGGCTGGTTTAGTATTTTATTGGGCAGGGATTTGCTAAAAACGGGCCTTCACTGGATAGTGGGGAATGGTAAACAAATTTTTCCATTTGAAGACCAATGGATACTGGAAAAATCCAAGGGAGGGGGTTGCAGAGTTTTTTTTTCCCAGAAATGAGGGTAGAGCATCTCATGGATGTGGAGAATGGTTGTTGGAGAGAGAATTTGATTCGACTATTTTTTTCCTTCAGATTGTATGAGGAATATTTTAACAATTCATGTACCCAGTCATTCTTGTGAAGATAAAATTATTTGGAAGCCTCTCAAAAATGGGGACTACTCGGTTAAGTCAGGATATAAGCAAGCCTTAATGCGTTATTATCCTTGGCTTCATAGGAATTCATATGACCAGGTCGTGTGGAAAAAGTTATGGAATTTAAAATTACCACCCAAATGGGGTTTGTTTATATGGAAATGTCTTCATAGAATCTTGCCCGTTCAATGGGATTTGAAGAAGAGAGGAGCCAATGTCAACCCACAATGCCCTTGTCACAACGGTAATGAGACATTAGAACACCTGTTTTCTAACTGCCAATGGGCACAAAGGGTGTGCAGGGGACAAACCTTCTAATGTCTAATAATGTGTGTGTTGTGCAGGACAGATTCCAAGAGAAATAATGGAATCATGGACATTTATCATTGATGGAAGTCATTATTAGTTCTCAAAAAACAAAAAAAAAAAGTATAATATTGTGAGTTTTAAATATTTTTTTATATAAAATAATTAGATTGAGGAAAATTATATGGATAAGTCTGGCAACCCGGACTTACAGTCCCTGAATTTATCCAGAATATTGATGTGTGATAGAGATTGAATTTGTGTAGTGTGAGGTCTATGTGTAGAATAAATCTGAACCACTAAATAATAATTTTAGGTAATTTCTGAGTGGTTAAGTCTGAATTTCTAATATTACTAAAATTATATATATAACAAGTCATGTTTGCAAAAATACTTTTATAGTATCACATGATTATAGATTCAACTCTTATCTTATGGAAGAAAATTTAATATTTTGTGTGGTATTTATTTATCTTCTATAATGAGAGTTGTATATAGTTTGGGCTATTTGTTGTTGTGGTGGATCGACTTGGTGACTTATGTATTGGTCAATTAAATATAATTTTTTTTTTGTATATGTCACTATTCTCCTACCAATTGATTAAAAAATAATTTCATTGCGAAATTAATCAAATAAGGGTTATTTACATGAAAACCCCTAAATTAATGAGAAAATACTTTAACTTCCTAAACTATAGAAGTATAGAAATGAACCCCCTCTCCCCCCCCCAAACTATATAAAATATATATATATATACAAATTGGACCCCCTAACGGAATGGATCAAAATAAAACATGCTAATAGTTTAAGATGTCCATTTGTACACTCTTATAGTTTAGTGGGTAAAACATTACTTCTCAATAATTTAGGGAGACCATTTATACGCTTTCATAATTTAGGGAGTTGAAGTGATATTTTTCAATAGTTTAAAGGGTCTCCATGTAAATAATCCATCAAATAAAGAAATATTTAATATTGTGAATTTAAATAATTTTTTTTAATAAAATTATTAGATTGAATTTTTTTATATAACAAGTCTAAGAGATGATTGTAGCAAAACTTTGCCAAGTTCTAGTTTAAGTGATTGGTCATTGTGGTGACACTTATCTTTTGTTTCTTTTAAGAGTAAATTACACTTTTCTTTGGCCTTTTATATTTCAAATTTTTTTTCAGTTTACTTTTAAAACTAATTTTTGTTCAAAATTAAATAAAAAATATCATAATAACTGTCACATAATATATAAAATATTTTATTATATTAAGATTTAAATTTATGCCAAAAATGTAGATTACATATAATAAAATATAAAAGGGAAGTATACAAACCTCCCTTATTTCTTTTATTTCTTACTTGGATTAACTATACAAACCTCCCCATTCAAAAATAAAAATAAAAAAACTATACAAACCTCCCTTAAAATTTTAACAAATATGCGTATCTCATTTTTAATTTTCAAAATTACATTAATCTCATTTTTATTTTTTTTAACTAACAATACATACAAACCTCTCTTATTTCAATTAACAATATACACAAAGCTCCTATATATTAACTTGGCCCATGACCATGTTAAAAATTATATTGAAATGACGAAAATATTCTCAAACTAAAGAAAAGGTCATACTAAAAAATATTTAATTTTTTTAATTTTTGTAACCAAACAGTCCCAACCCAAATATACTCTTACCTATACATGTAGCCAAACACTCCAATAACTTATCCCTTGCATCATCTCCACACCCATCGTCATTACCATATGAATATCAAAAAAATGAGCCCCATATGGGACACAAATGTCTCAACTGTACCTTTCAGTAAGTAATCCACTATTCCTTTAGAATTTTCATAAATATACATGCTTGTCTTGTATGAAATTAATTGAATAAAGAAATAAATAATATCGTGAACTTAAATAATTTTTTATTATAAAATTATTTGATTAAATTATGTATATATATATAACAAGTCCAAGTCATGATTGCATCAAAACTTTACCAAGTCAAATTTGCATTACACTCTAGTTGATACCAAGTCAAATTTGAATTACACTCTGGTTGATGGGAAATTCAATAGGACCCTAAATTCCAAGTAAATATTGTACAAAAGTTTGGGAATAATTTTATTGACAGTGAACAATATTAATTTTTAAAAATATGATTATTCTAACTTTATGTATTAGGTGATAACAAGATTTTGAACTTAACACCCACTCATTGGGAGCCCCAAATTACTTGCCTAAAATCTCGTCATTTTCGAAACTTAAAAAGGACATTGAAAAAATAATGGATAGGGAGTGAAACAAATGATGAAGTACATGGCTTTTGTTGCTCAAATAAGAAACACTAATAAGAACACAGATTAGAAATACATAATAGATCACAAAAAGTGTAATGTTGACCCATCATAACTAGGTTTAACCCTAACCATCTATTGCATTTTCTGTAAATTATCCTGTGATCCATTCTATGTTCCTAACTTTGCTCGAGAAGAAATATAAAAAACTCCAACACATAGTTTCGAAAATGTTGACACATGGAAAATGAGAAAAAAGAAGAGAATAAAAGTAACTGAGAGATGGTGTGAAAGTAGCACCATGGAGAAATTAAGAAGAGAAAGCAGCGCTACGGATTGGAACTTCCTATGCAAGAAGAGGAAGGAACATATATATATATACACAGCTAGCACCTTTGGAAATTGTTGAATTAAATAAAATAAGCCTTAAAGACTCCTCAAAAGTTGAGTCACATTCCTAGTCTCCTTAATTGCAGGCGCATGAAGAATTTTAAAAGTAAAGACAATTAAAGATTGAAGGTTGATAGAGTTGAGTTGGTACAGGACTGTGGCTTTCTAACTCAATGTATGATATGTTGTATGCAGAAAAAATATATATATATATATATATATATTGGGGGAGGGAGGGGGGCTAAGCAACTAAAATTCATTAACTAAAAATCGAAGGGAAGCCCCAATACAAAAAGGGAAGGATGTTACACCATAATAACCTCCGAAGACCAGAAAGGACAACCCCTATACAATGCCAAAAAGCCTAAGGATTCTTACAAGACAAAATCTACGTAGTCAAAAAGAGTGTCCATGGAAGGCAAAGCCCTCCCGAAAGACCAGCAATACGAGATGGACAAGAAAAAGCTCTTGATTCTATGCACATGCTCCTCAACACCTTGGAACGCTCTTGTGTTATGCTCCCTCCAAATAAGTCATATCAAGCAAAATTTTGGATGTACAGGCTTTGTCAGATCGATTTCAAAAAATTTGGATGTCCACATTTATGTTTTTAGGTGATAGATTTGTAGCACAATAGTCATGGTCATTGGTTAACAAAGAATTGTAATTTTCCTTTTCTTTTGTGGGTTGGGTTCTACCTTCTTGCGAGAGCAACTTCTCTCTGGAACCTAATTTCAAAGCAGTGCAAGGTCAATTTGTATTAGCGATTCAGAAGGTAATTAACAAGCTATTTGTTGGAAGGTGGAGGATTAACTCTTGATCCAATGTCAAATGAAAGAAAGATGACATTCAGAAATACTTTCTTTAAAGCAGAGTTCGCATTTTCCCCAAGTGGCTATGGATTTTGTAAAACGCAAAAGGGTTTTTGGACTGAGAAGTGATTGAATTCATAGGATAGGTTGTTAGAAAATATCATGAGATGGTAATCCAGCAATCCTCAAAAGTTGGATGCATCACAGATGTGATGTATGTTTCAATTTGAAATGGCTACCTTCCACATAAGCTCGTAGGGATTGAGCTGAGATCCATTAAAATCGTTATTTAAATAAAATAATCTCTGTTCTAGAACAATATGTAAGATTTCCATCTCATAAGTGAATACAACTGCATTCACCCTAGGTGTACATCTGTGAATAAAATGGTTCAGAATGGCAGGGGAATCCAAAAGAAATAGAAGAATGACTCAACTTCACAAAATAAACTTGTTAAGTGTTAGGGGTAGTTTGGTCTTTATGTCTTATTCTTATTAGTATAAATAGTTGTGTGTAAGGGGGAAACCCTATGTTTTTGAATCAGTAACACAGTAGCTGTTTCTCCCTCTCTCTCTCACGTATTTGCAACTTCTTCTTCTCTTTCTCATCTATACATTCAACATGGTATCAAAGCAATATCTTCCTCCTTGAAGATTGTTTCTCTCCTTCTTCCCTCTTCTTGTATCCTGGTACGTTTTCCAAGAAAAAATAAAATTTGCAGTATGCTTGAAAATTAATGGGCTTTCATCCTATAATCTCCTTTTGATTTTTTGGTTATTATTGATCGTGTTTTCCGATTTTTTTGATTTTTCGTCAAAATTGGATGATTTTTTGAAAGTCACTGGTTGAACCTTTTTTGATTGATTTTTTCCCCTCCCCCTCACATCTTGGGGAGCCGACTGACCCTCTAGAGGGGTTTGATGTCTTTGTTTTGCTGTATTTTGGGCCTACCTTGGCTTTTTCCTGAGTTTTGGATGATCTGCTTTAGTGTTTAGGCTCCTAGTTGATCTGGTTACTTTATTCTGGGATTATTTTGCACTGTGTCAGCCTTAGAAGGTGCTTTGTTGTGCTGGTTAGGTGTTGTGAAGACTTGTTTGATATACTGCTTGTGTTTATGCACCATCTCTCTCTTATCTCATGGTTGAACGTGAGGGTCAGTACTCTAAGGGCAAAGAGGATAGTGGACTGAGTCGTGGTATGACTCTTGGTGATAGTCCTTCTCTCCAGATTAGTCTGCTCAAGCTTAATGGCACAAATTACTTGATTTGGTCCCGCTCTTGCAGTCTTGCCATTGCTGCCCAGCGTTTGACTGGCTATATTACCGGTAGTACCAAGCAACCTACTGAGGACAGTGTTTTATCTGCTCAATGGATTTTCGAGAATGCTTTAGGGATGACCTAGCTGATCAATTCTATGAAACCTACCAATAGTAGGACTTTTCTTTTGATGGATACCGTTCACAAGATCTGGATAGTTGCATCTCAGATGTATTCTCAACAGGGTAATGATGCATATGCCTATGAATTGCGAAAGAAGATTAGGGGCTTGGATCAGAAGGATCGCTCTTTAGCAGTCTACTATGCTGAGTTGAGTGATTTATGGCAGGAGCTAGATTACTACCAGAGTTTCCAGCCTGTTTACTCCACGGATGCCACCATGTTTCAGCAAGCTGTGGAGAATGAGCGGGTGTATGACTTTCTTGCTGGCCTGAATTTGGAGTATGATCAGATACGGGTTTAGGTGTTGGGTCGCTCTCTGTTTCCCACATTGCATGAGGCTTATGCACTGGTTCAACAGGAGGAGAGTCGTCGTAGTGCTACGGTGCATGCCCCTATTCAGGATCAGTCAGCGATGGTTGTTGGCTCCAAGTCACATGATACTCCGCCTTATCAGCCTCAAGGTGGTGGTAAGGGTCCATTAGTTGATCGGGAAAGGTTGAAGTGTGATTATTGTGGAAAAGATAGACATGATAAAGAACACTATTGAAAGTTGCATGGTTGGCCTACTCGAGGCCGTGGTCGTGGTCATGGTGGTCGTCCTTAAGCACATGTTTCTGAGACTACTGCTAGTGCCTTGAATGATGCTGGTTCTATTTCTCAGGATGGGCTTCACACTCTCAGACGTTTGGTGGCTCGACTTGATTCTTCATCTACCTTAGCTCCTTCCTCTTCTACCTCTTCCAACTTTGCCCACACAGGTATTTATGTTAGTGCACTTAGTACCTCTTCGTCGTCTCCTTGGATCATTGATTTCGATGCTACTAATCACATGACGGGTACTTCTAGCTTTTTCCATTCTTATTCACCTAGTTCTGGGCGAAGTAAGGTTAGAGTGGCTGATGGCACTTTATCTTCTATCTCTGGCAAGGGTTCTGTTCATTGCACCTCTTTACTTTCGCTTTTATTTGTTCTTCATGTTCCTAATTTTTCCACTAACTTACTTTCTGTTAGTAGCCTTACTACTGCTCTCAATTGCTCTATAACCTTTTTTCCTACTCATTATGTCTTTCAAGAACTGGCTACAGGGAAAATGATTGGCAGTGGTAGCGCACAAAGTGGACTGTACTTTCTGGATGCCCTTTCTGTATCACCTTTGTCCTCTTAGGCTCTTCAATGCACTTCTGGCTCCTCCCTTCGTCTTCTTCATCAGTGGCATCATCGTTTGCGGCATCCTTCCTTTAGTATTTTAGAAAAAAAATTTTCCTTCATCAGTTCAAGATTGTTCTAGGAATAACTTTGTTTGTGATGCTTGTGAGCTTGCTAAGCATAAACGTACTTGTTATCCTTCAATTAATAAAAGAAGTACTTTTCCTTTTATGCTTATTCATACCAATGTGTGGAGTCCTTCCCCTGTTGTTTCTACCTCTGGTTATCGGTGGTTTGTCATGTTTATTGATTGTTATTCCTATTTGACTTGGATTTATTTACTTCACACTAAAATTGAGGTTTTCTCGTGCTTCAAAAATTTTCATAAAATGGTATCCAATCTCTTCAATGCTATTATCAAAATTCTTAGGAGTGATAATGGGACTGAATATGTCGATGGAGCTTTTAGGGCATACCTCGAGGAGCATGGCATGCTTTATCAGACTAGTTGTATTGGCACTCCTGAACAGAACGGAGTTGTTGAACGCAAGAATGGTCGCCTCCTTGAGGTTGCTTGCTCTCTCATTTACCATGAACGTTCCTAAGTCTTTTGGGGGATGTTGTTCTTACACCGTCTTACCTAATTAACTGTATGCCCTCTAGTGTCTCCACTTCCAAATTCCTCTTGAGCTTCTTCCTATGACTTATCCCACTTCTTCCTTTCCGCCTCGAGTTTTTGGTAGTGTCTGTTTTGTTCATCTTAAACCTCGTACTCGTGGGAAGCTTGATCCTAAGGCTGTCCGGTGTGTCTTTCTTGGTTATTCTGCTACTCAGAAGTGCTACAAATGTTATGACCCTCACACTCATAAGTTGTATGTTAGTATGGATGTCACCTTCCGTGAATCTGAGTCCTTTTTTTCTTTTCCTCCGCTATCTCCTCAAGGGAAGAGTGGTATAGATGAGATTGCGGATGAGACGGCATCATATCAAAATGAGTTGTCTTTTTTCCTTCCTAATCAGCGGGCTGTTATTTGTGGTGAGGGGGAGCCTAATAGTTTTGTTGATAAGGAATCGGATATCGGTGGTCGTTTGGACAGAGCTGATCTTAAGACTTATTCACGGCGTCAAAAAGAGCAGGCTTCTCTTGTGCCACCAAGTCAATCATCATCTCCTATGCCAGTTCCATACCCAGTTTCCATTGACTCTATAGATAATTATCCTCAGCCCATTTTTTCACCTGTTGTTGATAGTCCTGTTGCTGATGATTTGAGTCTTCATATTGCTTTCAGAAAAGAAGTTAGAGCCTGTACTTAACACTCCATTTCTAAATTCGTGTCATATGATTCGTTGCCTTCTCCATATCGTGCTTTTGTTTCGTCTCTTTCTTCAGTGTGTATTCCGCAGGGTTGGAAAGAAGCCATCAATGATCCTAAGTGGAAGGTAGCTATGGTAGAAGAGATGCAAGCTTTTAGTAAAAATAACACATAGGAGTTGGTGTCTCTTAAACCGAGGACATCATTTTCTTTCACAAAATATTATAATCTATCAATGATCTCCTCTATCTTAGACATTATATCTGCATCAAATGAACTAGAAGAAGAAATCAAGGTGGGACTTGGTACCTGGTCTGACCCGCTATGGTACTTTGGTTCAAACTTGCATCGCAAAGCTTTGGTACCAATCTTATCAAGTAAATCATCTACATGATACACAGCAACTTTAAGTTCGTCCACCCAGTCTTTTATAGCAGGGTTAGTGATCTGCTTGTCCTTTGCATCATCGAGCACAACATTAAGTCCCAGTAATGTTAACTTGAGCTTCCTGAAAAGTTTATCATCATGCTTTTGAGCACGGAAAAAGTTGACAAACTTGCGAGAAGCCTAACGGTCAAACAACACTTGAATGGTGGCAAACAGAAATGCTCCTCCAACCAAGGTGGCAGCCATGTTGTTGTTTTTTTTTTGGTTGTAGAGGTAGAAACAGAGATTAGGTAAATTAAGGAAATTGATTGTAGAGTGAAAGAAGAGAAACTGAGATGAAATCACAAGAATAGAGAGAGAGAACTCAATCTAAGAAAGAGAAGAGAGAGAGCTTACTGAGGCTGAGAAGAAACCAACAAAAACAATGTCACCGAGAGAGAGAGAGAGAGAGACATCAAGCCACTATCGATCTGATCTGAGATGGAAATCCACCGATCTGATCTGAGATGAAATCACTAGAATAGAGAGAGAGAACTAACTGAGAAAGAGAAGAGATAGAGAGAGAGAGAGAGAGTACCGAGAGAGATATGAAATTGTGAGAGACTGGCGTGTGATAGGTTGAATTAGGAGTAGGGTTTGGCTTTGAATAATGTCTCGTAGCTCGAATTGCATTTGGCCAAAATGGCACTACTGCACAAAATGACGTCGTTTTAGGTTTTTTTTTTTTTCCCCCGCCTCTATTTTGTTTGTGAAACAGACAGAAGAAGAAGAAAAAGAAAAGGAGGAGAAAAAAAGGAGAGTGAGAGAAAAGGAAGAGAAAAGAAAAAGAAGAAGAAGGAGAAAATGAGAGGAGGAGGAAGAAGAACAGATCCAAGACAGATCTGTGTGTGTATACACACAAAGGAGACGGTGATCTGCTGGTGGGTGGCTCTCTCTCTCTCTCTCATATATATATATATATAGATCTATGTATACACAGATTGATTGTACTATGTGAGGGTTTGTGGGGTTTGGGGTATACTTTGTGAGGATCTGTGTATACACAAATTCATTGACCACTTTTGCTTCATGGGTTGTGTTGAAACTCAACCAATGGTTCACGGGTTGTTCATTGATTGCTTGAAATTGTGGGTGTTGAAATATTCTGTCGGTGTTGAAGTGTGTTGAAACTTAACCAATGGTTCATGGGTTGTTCATTGATTGCTTGAAATTTTCTAGATTTGTTCATTGATTGCTTGAAATTGTGGGTGTTGAAACATACTTCCTCTCTCTTTCTTCTCTCTTCGTCCCTCGTCTCTTTTCCTCTTGCCTCTCTATTTCAGACAAAAAATAGAGGGGAAAAAAAAAACTGCCCAAAACGACGTCATTTTGGGTAGTCAAGCCATTCGAGCCAAATGAATTTCGAGCTACGTAGTTTAGCTTTTATATGGAATAAGAAATGATATTATGTGAGAGGGTGTATAGCATAAATATAAATTATTTGTATACTGTTAGGATTGGTTCCAATCCAGAATTATGGGGTTCAATCCGGAACCGATCCGTGGACTATAAATTTTTAAATTTCCAATCTGAAACCAGATTATGGATTCAAAAAACTAATCTAAACCTACCAAATTAGACTGGATCGGATCAGATTACGGATTATACGAATTCCATGTTCAGCCCTAATTTAAAGTAGCAATACAATTTTTTCCTCTGTTAGTCAACCGTCAAGTCAATTAATAGAAAATGTTGACGTAAGCCATTAATTTTTATTCAATACCAATTTTGCCCTTACTTCATTCCCTGCCATATCATCTCTGCCATCTCTAATCTCTCTTTAATACTCTAAAAACACACAGGAAAAGAAAAAGACACGGGAAAATAGACCCATCTACCGAACTACTTGTCCTGTGAAGCCCCTGAAATATGTATTCACTTTAAAGACCCTAATGTTTGAATTATTTTCTTAAAGCCCCTCGGTTACTTGAATTAATTCGAATCTTGTCGGTTAGCATTACTTTTTTTTTTTTTTTATCAAAACAGGAATTATCTTAGCCGGATTAGGTTCCCTAACCTAATTTAATTAAATTCTACATAAGTAGGGTTCCAATACATGTATTTAACTCCAAACCCTCACTCTTTATTTAAATTCAAAATTTACCCCAAAAACTAGTACATGCACCCTTGTACCATAAGTATCATCAATCAAGTGAGATATATATATACACCTTGAGGAGTGTGCCCTAGAACCTAAATTGATTAAAAAAATAGCCCCTTCACCCTTCCCTATGGCCGGCCATTCTAGGAGAAAGTGAGGAGACAATTTTCAAAATTTATCATCATGAAATTCTAGAAAAAAACCACAAACCTAGTACCCTAGACCTAGGATGCTAATTCCAAAACTAGTTTCATTTCAACTAGATGTTGCCTAATCCTTGAGTAAGCCTCCCAAATCACTCCTATTCCTTAAAACTTCAAACAAATCCTAACATTTCCATCCATTTCCAACTAATGGGCTTTTAGGACATTTTACATCAAAAATTGTCTATAAATACCAACATCCCCTAGCTTGGCAAGCAAAAACAACACACTCACACAGACATTCGGCTAGAGGAGAGAAAGGAGAGCAAGAGAGAGAAGTCTAGAGAGGAAGAGGGAGGAAGAAGAGAGCCTTCTTGTTCAAAGCTTAACAAGTAAGCCACAACACAACCTTCTATTTCATTTTCCTTTTTCAAATACATGTTTCTAATGGTTCCAAATAATGTTTTCAGATATGTTTTTGATGAGTTACTTGTGTTAAAGGTGCTAAGAGTTGAGTATTGACTCTACCTCTCTTGTATTTTTTCCATTTTGGCACAAAACCATCTTTTTTCATACAAATCTCTCAAACTTTCCAAAGGCACACTTCCAAGTAAATTTTCTGAGTTTAATGTATGTTAGTTGGCATGTTTTTATCATAAAAGAAACGAAAATTTTCCCTTGGTGGACCCCTTTTCTCATAAATCTTCTTGTTTTGGGCATGGTACTTTAGAATATGTTTTTCGCAGCCCACTTCCAAAAATTCCAGAAAAATGTATAAAATTATTCTGGACCTCTATTTTATGTCAAAATCTTCCTTAAGGAGTTAGATTTCAACTAAAATTGGTTTCATTGAAAAACATTAAGCGGTTTGCAAGAAAATCAAATTTTTGTAACGGTCGATGGATCTGGACAGAATCTTGACAGCGCTGGAATGTTTTCTAAATAACTTAAAATCTAGAGAAGCAATCCCATTTCCGAAATATGTTCTAGAAACTAGATCAAATTCTCTAAGAACCATAGGAAGGCCGAGTCCGGTGAAAGATCTAAAATAGTCCTTTCATTTTAATCTTTATGTGATATTAAATCTGGAAATTTCATTATGCATGGATGTTTGCCCTCGTATTCATGAAAATGTTTATTAGCTTATGAGCATATTTTGGCATGATATTATATGTGTTATGGTTATGTTATCTATCTTCCTCATCTTAAGGATGCATGCTTATGTGGATATTATTGTCTTGTAAGTTGGACTAACCTTGATGTAAAACATTTAACTCAACGGGAAACCTAATTGGGAGGGTATTGGGTTTTCGAACACTTGAGTCTTGAAAAGATGAGATTATGTGGTATATGGTTTGTTGGGATGCGTTCCCTATTTGGAAGTTAAAGTCTTGCGCAAGTGATTTTCAAGACCCTTGAACGGAGCGGTTGTATTCGGACCCTAAGTGGTTTGGTGTAAAGAGGGATTCGGATAAGGCCCTATTTTACCGTCTCTTTTGAGGCCCTGCGGTTGGCGCTACACGGTACATAACCGTTGGTAGGCATCCAAGGTTAGGTCTGCAACAAAGCAGCAAAAGAGGGGGCATACCGAATAATCCGCGTCCGATTCTTGTGGTTGGGAGGACGAAATCTCTTTGGGGGATTTCTAGTTTACTAACATCTAACTTAACCCTTTATTTATTTATTTCAGTATCATGCTTTACTACTTGATGTTATAATTGTGATTGTGTATTGGACTGGGGAAAAAGAGATGGGGTGTGTGTGTGTTTACTGGGCATTCAAAGCTCACAGCGTATCATGTCAGGTGACGAAGAGGAACTTATAGTTGGAAACGACGAGCCTGAAACCTTCGAAGACTTTTGGCTATCCTAGAAAAATTAGAAGTTTCTTTTTGGATATTTTGTAAGACTCATGTGAAGATTTAAGCTTTCTTTTGGGATGTAATGTAATGGACCTGTCTTTTAAATTAAGTATATTGTGGTTGTTATGTATTTGTATTCTATGCATATGTATGAACCTTATCGTTGCTTATAAGACCTTGTGTCAATACCTTTTAAGATCTGTCAAAAGGGCAGTGCGCTGCCTACGAAAGCTGGACTTAGAAGGGAGGCTATTTTGACTCCTCCAGCGATCTGGGATCTTACTTGGTTATTGACCATAGGACTCATTAGTGACTCTCCCTTGACTACAACCAATAGTGTAGAATATGGGCGTCACATGTCCAATGCAAGCCACAATACCAAATGGAAGTGAGCATGTTAGGTAGTGTTCGGTAGAGTTTTAGAATTATTATTTGAGAGTAGAGTTGTATTTTGAGTTTGTGAGATTTAGAATTATGATTTAAAAAGAGAAAATTTATTTGGTTATGAGTTTTGAAAAGAGTTTTGAATTTTTTATGTGACATGAAATGAGAAAAGTTTGGTTATCGAAACTCAATTCAAAAATTTATAACTCATAATCAAACACACAACTCAAAACTCTATTAAAAATTATATTCAAAACTCGTAACTAAACTTTTTTTAAAATTCAATTCAAAAAAATAATTTGTCATTTTGATCTAAAAAAATAATTTGTATATTTAAAAAATATCAAACACAAATATAAATTATTTTTTTTTCAAATAACAGGTGATTGACAAAAAAAAAATTGTACTGTTTCAGTCAATCGGCCGAACGACCGGCTCCGAGGATGTCAAGGCGGATGACTGGGTAGACCAAAAATTTTAAAATTGACTGGTTTACCAAATATATTTTTAAAATGTGTTTTGAAACTAATTTGGAATCATAATTTCAAAACTCAAACCAAACATAACACTCAAATATAAGGGTGGAAACTTGATTTGAAACTCACACCAAACATATCAGTTTTTTGTGTCACAAAACGTGTAAACAAGAAGTAAAGAACTATAATATTTCATCAAACCAACCAAGAGAAAATTATACTTGTTACACAATGTAATATATTAAATTAAGACTTAAAAAAAAAAAAACACTTATAACTCCGATTTAAGTAAAATAACTAATACTTGTTACCCAATGTAATATATTTATGAAGAATTCTTGATTCCATGTGATTGGGTCGGGTTTGGCAAATTAAAACTTGAATATTCATCACCCGATTGAACTCAATTTTTTTTGAAATTACTAAACTCGCATCCATCTGCCTGTTGCATCTAAACTAATCATTTGAGGTGAGATTAAATAGGGTTTGACAAATTGGGGTGGGCCGAATTGATGTTTTCCCAACCTTACTCGTAAGAGTAATTCATGAAGAAAAAAAATAAATAACAAAACAAAATAAATCTTCTACTTGTAATAAAACACAATTCTCTTATGCGTAAGACTATCTAATTTTGTGATCAATTTATGTGTTTGTTGATTTTTTGAGACAAATTTTTTTTTAAGAAAAAATTGTGAAAAAAAACAAAAAAAATAAAACCGTTTGTCAAGAATGCTAGAAAAATTAGTATTTTTTTTGTTATTGGGAAAGTTTTTAAGTAAGTTGATGTGTTTTTTTTAATTGTTTTTATTTCAAAGGTTTGTTTAAAAAATTACTTTTTATACCTTTTGGAAAATAAAGAAATACAATTTTTTTTAAAATTCATATATATATTTTGCAATTACTAAATAAAGATAAATCTTTTTTTTATAATTGTTTTTATGATTTAGAAATTGATGTGACATATTATTTTTCTAAGAAATAAGTTGAAGTAGCAAATACAGTTAATTTGCCACATAATTTGAAAGAATCTTTAAGAAGACCTTTCCATTCTTCATTCATGTCGCTGATTCTTCGGCAGAGATTCCACATCAATTGGAGAAATTCTAAAGAATAATAGTATGAATCAAGATTTATCAACTCATAATTTGTCAAGAATGTATTTGTATGGTGAAAATTAAATTGAATAAATTTCAACCATTGATTCTTTTTTTTTTTGAATAAATTTTGAATTTGTAAGTCTGAATTTGTAGTCTTGTTAAAAAAAGGGGTACTTACGTGTAGGTCCTATTAACTAGACTTATTTACCTACAGGTCCTAACTAATAAATTTAACACTATAAAAATAAGAGATTGATAAATTTATCACTATAAATTTATTCATAAAAACAAAGAGACTGATAAATTTATCACTATAAATTTATTCATAAAAATAAAAGACTGATAAATTTATCTTTATCACTTAATAAATTTATCAACATGACTTAATGGGTAATAAGTCTCAAAAGTAGGACCTATTGGTAGTTTACCCTTAAAAAATAATATTATGACAAAACTAAGCGATTAACAATTAACCCTCTTGCTATTGGTCAGAATATATGAAACGTCTTCATTTCTAATTTTTTGAATTATATTTGATTCTTAATTATGGCCTAATAAGGCTAATGTTATATAAACTACACAAATTTTATAATTTTTTTCTTATTTATTAATATGATATTATTATATTATTCAAGTAAATCTTGTTTCAGATTTTAAAATTTTATTATTACACGATATATTAATTATTAAATATTTTTTTGTTAAAAAAAATATTAGTTAGTAAAACACTTTGAAGAGTAATAATATTTACAAATTATTATTATTATTATTATTATTATTATTATTAAGACTTTCCTATTCTATGATATCACACCTTTTAGTTGGAACATCGCTTTTGTTTTCTTTATTCTTTTTATTATTTAGTTAATCATGATATTGTGATAATCAATTATACTAAATTTACTTATAATTTGGAGGCGTATTAAAACTAAATGAATAACATTATATTAGTATAATGCTTCCCATCGTTCACGCATTACTAATGAACGATTGACTTGTAAAGTGTCATGTCATCGGATATAAAATAAATTTGGCATAAAATTTTATTGTCGGTGAACAATATTAATTTTTAAAAATATGATCATTCTAACTTTACGCTTTAGGTGGTAATGCGATTTTGACATTAACACCAGCTTAATGGTAGTCCCAAATTACTTGTCCAAAATCACATCATTTTCAAAATTTAAGAGGGACATGGAAATCAGAGATGGAATGAAGAATATACAGGGAGTAGCATGGCTTTCCTTACTCAAACAAGAACATAGACTAGAAATACATAATAGATTGTAAAAGTGCATTGACATATTGAGATTTATTTTGAATGTTAACCCCATCATAACTAGGTTTAACCCTAACAATCTATTACATTTCGTATAAATCATTCTACAATCTATTATGTGTTCCTAACATTGCTCAGAAATATATATTAAAAAAAAAAAAAAAAACCTGACATGGCCCCAAGTACTGAAAATTTTAGCAGTTACTTCCAATTAATCCAGTGTAACCAACTTCAAATAGGAATCTCAAAGGTCACTAATAAAAATTGAAGGCTAGCTTGAAAATGAAGACAGATCAACACTTTCTTGCAATCTCATTCATCCTTTATTTTTGTTCATGCCACTAGTATATAAACAATGGAAATCTAAAGGCCTACTCAACCCCCAGTACAATCAGAAACCAATGAAAAGAATAGTCCTTTGGTACACCAACAATCAGAAACCAATGAAAAGAATAGTCCTTTGGTACACCAACCCTTCAAACCCCCAAAGCATCACATCTTAAAATGCTAGAATCCTAAAACCAAGTGTATACATCAATCCCCTTCAATCTAATGTACAACTAGAGAGTACAACATTCTCTTCAGATTTTACATTTCTCCATGACAGCTCTGGAGGAAGTACATACATGAACATTTCAAGCCATTTATTACTTTCCTCTCATCAAGCAATTTAATCAGAAGCTCAAATGAATCAACTTTGGCTCCATAATATATCAACATAAGCTTTCTTATCTTCCCTCTCCTTTGTGACATAATCAATTGCCTCCAACACTTCCTCTTCTTCATCTGCGATCTCTTCTTCTTCTTCCATCAATTCTTCGAATACAACTGCTTCCATAGATATCTTCTCTCACATTCAGCCAATGCTTCTCTCATAGCCTGTTTTGTTGCTGGTGTGTCACTGGGTTTATATTTCGGGGCAGGCACGACAAATGGCAATATAATATCATCCAAACTCAGACTCTTATGGTTGGGACTACTGTTTGCATCTGATGGTGAAACAATGAAAATGATACCAAGCTCGTAGTTACAGACGTGAAGTCTTGAACCCAATACATAATTTGTCTTCATAGCTCCAACCACCTTTGTCCTGAGTGAATTAGAAATTGGGTTTCTGGACTAAGAAGTGATTGAATTCATAGGATAGGTTGTTAGAAAATATCATGAGATGGTAATCCAGCAGTCCTCAGAAGTTGGATGCTTCACACATGTGATGTATGTTTCAATTTGAAATGGCTAGCTTCCGCATAAGCTCGTAGGGATTGAGCTGAGATCCATTACAGTTGTTATTTGAATCAAATAATCTCTATTCCAGAACAGTATGTTAGATTTCCATCTCATAAGTGAATACAACTGCATTCACCCTAGGTGTGCATCTGTGAATACAACAGTTCAGAATGACAAGGGAATCCAAAAGAAATCGAAGAATGACTCAACTTCACAGAATAAACTTAATATGGCTTTGGATCACTTATTATTGCATTGTCCTGTGGCTTTGGATCTATGGCATCATCTCTTTCGTTTGGTTGATGTCCAATGGCTGGCTTCGGATCTTGTCTAGTAATGATTTCACTGGATTTTTGGGATTTTGGAGGTACGATGAAAGCAAAAGTGACGTGTCATTGTGTTGTCTTCACAATTTTTGGGTGATTTGGTTGGAAATGAATGCAAGGATCTTTGAGGACAAATTTGATGATACAACATCTATGTGGGATAGAGTATGTCATTTGGCATTGTTTTGGACTTCCGTTTCGACTCCTTTTAAGGGGATTTCATTTTATTATTATTATATTTTATTTCTAGAGATTGAAAAGTGACATGTGATGGTTAAATTGTTTCTTAGAGACAGACTTCCGAACAATAAGGAGGGAATGTGTTTACCTTGACATACACGGGATGATTAACTCTATCGTTGGGATAAGGAATCGAATCATGAAGAATGCCTATGTTTCTTAACCTTTGCCACGTTTTTTGTACATAAAACAACATTAAGCAAATTATGTGTTACCAGGGAAAAAAAATAAAAAAAAAAATAGCTGATTGACTATTAAACAAGAAAAAATGGACGAGTTTTCACTAACATAATAATGGAAAGTCAAAGCTGCAAAAAAACACTGTTGTATTTTCATTTTTATTTTAACTAGAAAAGAAGACAGATTTTTTGTTTCACTTGCAAGCACTATTGATTTGATATTTGCTTATTTCCGCAAATCCTTAGACCAATTGTAGTGGCAGTCATTCACCAATCCCACATGGATTTAAACAGGCATTTTATTTTATTTTAATTTTTTTACATTCGAAATATATGATTTAACCAAGCTAGACATGAGATATTCCTCATAAATCTCAGTAGGGCTGTGTGGGACTTAGTTGCACACCTATACTTTTATTGCATACCTTAATGAAATATAAAAATTACGAATAATTTATTTATAAAATGAAAAAGAAAAAAACAAACAAACAAAACAAAACAAAATAACACATGGAATCTAGTTAAAAACCATTAAATTATCTTGCAGGTAATCAAAAGGTCAGGATACTTGCGAGAAACACACAAGGTATTTTGAAGCTAAGATTCCACAACTTGCATTTTTCACTCTTTCAATTTTGGGGAAAATGATTCTAACGGATGGGTTTCAAATTTTGATTCATGCCACATGAACTGCAAATAGTAAAAGTCACTTACATCTAGATAAGACTCTTTAGACTCAGAGAACTGCAATGATGTCTTTCCAGAAGCTGTTGAAAATGCAGCTAAGAATTGTGAAGTGACTGATCCAATTGAAGATGAACCTTGACAATAGAACAGATAAGTATACTGAGAGAAATATATTTCAAATTTCTGGAGAAGAGTCTAGTATTATACAAGAAAACACTCACTGAAAACAAAATCAGTTTCCAAATATTCTGGCCATTTGTAACGACTTAAGTTGTCTAATCAGATTAATGTCAAACTTAAGGGAACAAACGGATAAGATGTCTGTTTCAAGGACAGGAACAAATACATATTAATCAGATTGAATTTTTTGGAGAACTGGTAGCTTCAACAAGATTTAGATTGAACTTTTTCTAATCTTTTATCCATAATCCCAATATTTAGCACTATCATTTTTTCCTTTTTAGTTTAATAATATACAACTTCCAAGTAGTCACCAATTCAAGGTGCTTTTGCTTGCTCGACTAATTTCATAGCACATTTTCTCATTACTTACCATGAAGAGGCACGTAAAAATCTGATGGAAACTTTAATGTTAAAAATAAGAGAAATCTTAATGTTGTGAAGTGAAGTCTCCTATATCTTGGGTACTAAAGTAATGTGAAGTATATAAGCGTGAGGGCACTCGATCTCAACAGCTAGCTTTTGTGGTTGAGTTTTACTCAAGACCGTGTAACAAATACATTTTTGCTAAACAGGAAAAAAACATAAATAAATAAATAAGAGAAGTTTTTTGTGCATAGACAGAACCTAGACTCAAAATCTTTTGTACCATGTTTTACAAACTAATCCATATTTTATTAACAATTTTCAAAACATAAAACGAGTTGTGCATTCATAAACATGTAAATATATGCAAATCCAAATCTTCCAGCAACAAAGTGATGAATTCACACTTGATAGACACATAAAAAGTGCACATGCGTGCAAAATAGGTTTCTCATTAGAAGCGTAAGAAACTGTGTACAAGAGATGCGGGAGCATGAAAGGCCATGGTCCCCTTGGATCTAAACGTTCCAACTTCTCCCAGTTGCATTTGAGGAAACCTCCAAAAATTACATAGGTTGCGCCAAAACAATACAACATATGATTTAGTTTTCCAATGCAGCCCTCCCAATCACAAATCACACCACAATTGAATGTTCCTACATACTAAGGGAAAAACTATAATCTCACAAACTTCATCACTATTACCTCTTGAAGTTGCTAGAGGCCTGTAGACCTCTGAATTGATGCAACTAATGAACATATTGCAGAAACATGTTCAGATTGCACTACTTTTGATATGTCTGAAAAGGAAGGTCCCTGCACAAGATAACACCACCAAAACTTGGCATAAACATACTATCATAGTAAATAAGCTGCAATAGGAAAGGATCCAGTATATGACTTAAACATCACCTGTGACACATACAGTATCATTTGTACTATGATGGTGCTTCCTTCTAAAGCAGTCACAAGTACCTCTTTTGAATAAACATATCCAGAAAACTTGAATAAGCCACTATCTGATAAAGGAGCAACCCACTTTGCAACATTTCTTGGTAGAAACCCAAGTCGAACGCTATCTAGTGCAAGGAGTGAAGCAAACAATTAAAATGCAGTAGTAACAGCACAATAGTCCAAAGCTTAACACACACATATGAAGAAAAAGATCAGCTTCCAATAAATGCAAATTGAAAGCATCACACTAGTAAGAAATGCAACATGGAAGCACCTTTAGTGTGCTCATTAAGTTGGATTTTGAGAAAGCATATGACTCTATTAATTGGGGTTTTCTGTTTGATATGTTCTCCAAGTTTGGGTTTGGAGCTAAATGGATTAATTGGATGAAGGAGTGTGTTACAACTGCAAGGGTCTCAGTACTCGTCAATGGTTCTCCTACCGAAGAGTTTACCCTCAAAGGGGGCTAAGGCAAGGTGACTCCCTATCCCCTTTTCTGTTCAATTTAGGAGCTGAAGGCCTACACATGTTGTTGAGCAGAGCTTGTGAGTTAAACCTAATCAAAGGGGTAAAAGTAGGTTGTGAGGGGGTGGTGTTAACTCATTTACAGTTTGCGGATGATTCACTTTTATTCAGTGAAGCAAAGGTGGAGGAGGTGAGGAAATTGAAAAGGGTGCTAAGGTGCTTTGAAATCATGTCTGGTTTGAAGATAAATTTTCACAAGAGCGTGGTATGTGGTGTGGGTGTTTCTGCGGAGATGATGAATGATATGGCTGCAATCCTAAATTGTAAAGTTAAATCTTTGCCACTTACTTATCTAGGGATGCCACTAGGAGCTAATCCAAGGAGGTTAGCTACTTGGAAACCAGTAGTGGATAAAGTGAAAAGTAAACAGCTGGGTGGAAGAGGAAGATGCTGTCTTTTGCCGGAAGGTTAATACTCGTTAAATCAGTAACTTCAGCTTTGCCTATGTTTTATTTATCATTGTTTAAAATGCCTGAAGGGGTTGCTAAAGAATTGGAGAAGATTCAAGCTAATTTTTTATGGGGTGGTTCTGATTCGAAAAGGAAAATTCATATGATAAAATGGGAGGAAATGTCAAAAAGAGTAGATCAAGGTGGTTTGGGCATTAGAAACTTGAGGGATGTAAATAAATGCTTACTAATCAAGTGGTGGTGGAGGTTTGGTAGTGAAAAGGATGCTTTGTGGAAAAGAATCATTTGTAGCAGATATAAGTTGAAGGTGACTAGTTGGTTTCCATCTTTAAATCCTTCCAATGGGTACTCAGCGGTGTGGAATGGAATTATCTCGGTTGCTGAGCAGAGCAGTAGCTTAAAGGAGTTTTATTTGCATAATTTCAAATTGAAAGTAGGGGATGGGGTGCGGATTAGATTTTGGTCAGATGCTTGGTGTCAATCTGTGTGTCTGAAAGATGAATTTCCAACTCTGTATAGGTTGTCTTTGGAAAAAAAAGAGTGCTTGAGAGTCTTGGTTGATAAAAAAACCATAGCAGGGGCTTGGTCTTTTGATTTTAGAAGACATCTATATGAATGGGAGGAGATGGAATTGGTTAGGCTCATTAATCTCCTGGTGGCAGCCCCTGATCTATGTGTTGAGTGTGAAGATCATCCAGTTTGGGCAGCTTCATCTCTTGGGGTCCTAAAAGTAGCAGATTTGTATAGTTTTGTTGTGAATAATGCTGGTGCCACCCTGAGAATTACTAAATTGTTGTGGCTCAAGCATGTCCCTCCTAAGGTACAATTGTTTGGGTGGTTTGCTTGGAAAGGGAGAATTAAGACCAGGGAGTTTTTACAAAAGCTGGGAGTGATCTGTGAAAATGACTCCACAGTTTGTGTGTTTTGTAACAGCGAAAGTGAATCATTGAACCATGTCTTAATCTGGTGCCCATTTGTGTGGAACATATGGACTGAAATGTTAAAGTGGTGGGATGTCCAAGCTGCTTTGCCATGCTCTGTGGAGAGTCTCCTCCTGTGGTGGGCTGGGGGAAAGTTAAAGAAGAAAGAAAGGTTGATTTGGGGGGCAATTCCATTGGCCGTGATGTGGTCAGTCTGGAGATGCAGAATGAGTGTGTCTTCAGAGCAACTCCCCCAAATCTAGAGGATCTCAGTGAATTAATTAAAAACAGGATTGCTTTCTGGGTAAATCCATATCTAAGAGATTTTCAGTTCTCTGTGCAGGATTTTGAAACCAATCTGAGGCAAATTAGGAGGTGTTTGGGAGGGGTAGGTGCAATGGGCTGAACTGCTGTAGTGTGCCTTTGCTGGTGTGTTTTGTTGTGTTGTCATTTGTGCTGTGAAGCTCTGCATATGTGTGAGGAACAGATGTGTGTTGCAGTGTGGAAACTCTGAAGGGTGGTGGTGTGTAGATTTGCGTCTGTGTGGTGTAACTATGCTGTTGTTCTAAAGGGTGGAAATTCTGAACTAAGGCCAGAGGTGTAGTCTGTGTAATTTCTGGGTTTAGGTGTCCTCACCCAGCTTTGCATCTGTGCAAAATTGAAGTATATATGCTGTGCAGTCTGCTTGTTATGAAGACTGATCTGCAATCTGAAGTATATCTGATGTATAGCTTTGGTGACTGCTCTGATCTGCTCTGCTCCCCTTTTCTGCAGTTTGGGGTGTTGCTTGGCTGTGTTGTAGTCAGTTGGTTGTAGGGGAGGTGTAGTGCTGCTCCATTACTCTATCTGTTGTAGTACAGGGTTTCAATCTATTTCCTTCCTGGCATAGAATCAGCAGTGGTTCAATTTTGGGTGTCTAGATCTATTTCCTTGCTGTCCAGATTTATCAGTTCAATGGATTGGTCTCAATCTGTGTGCCGCATTTTGCTCTGAATCTGGGTGGAGATTGATCTAGGTTCTCTACAGTGGTTTTGTTCCTTAAGCCCCATTTGTTGGTCAGATTGATCAGTTGTGTGATTTGGTGTTTCAAGCCCAGATGGTGGTTCTATTTCTGAACAGGATTGCTTCCCTTTTCTGAACAGGATTGTTTCAAGCCCAGTTGTTGTAGGAGTTTTGCTCAGTTTTTGGTGTTTGTGTTCAGTGCAATTTTGCTGATATGTAGTCTGTTTACTTCATTTCTGTTCCTTTTTGTGTTGTTGTTGGTTTCTCACCAACTGGAGCTTGGAGCTTCAGTTAGCTCCAAGCTCCTCTTTATTGATGTCTTGTATCCTTTCTGTATACTTTCATCAATAAAGATTTTCTTTGCCGATCAAAAAAAAAAAAAAATGAGGACTTATTTTCAAGAACTACTTTTAGGATTGAAGGGAAAACCTCAGTGAGGATAGGAGAAGCAAACGGCAAGCACTTAATGGATTTGGATTAGAAAATGAATTCATGTTTACATATTTAACACTACTTTAACCATGCTAGTGTTCCGCTTAATATGTCTTGTGCTCTTGACAACATTACTTCAGAAATATGAAGGTTCCTATAAAAATCCACTTCCCCCCAAAACAAAAAGCCTAATACTGATTTAGAGCTCATACTCTACACTATTAAAGCCCAATTTAAGAGAGAAGAGGAGCATCTTTTCTCAGATTTTCAATTTTTATCTAGATGCAACAATTTTTGGTGGTACAACCATAATTTGATTACCATTTACCACAAGGCCATTTCGAATGAAGATGTGTAGCTAAATCATGGACCGGCATAATTTGAAAGGTAATCTTCTTTTAAATTTGCTTTCTATTCTCCACTGGACATGGAGCTGCATCAGAAACTATGACGAAATGACCGTTGTGTTGTGATGTGAATACCCAGTGGCAGTTTAGATAATAAATAAATAAAGAAAAAAAACAAAAGGTAGAAGAGAAAGAGGTAAACGTTGGAGAAGATATCCAAGAGGGAAAGAAAATAGTGAAAGTTTTGTATCAATGTAAAATTTAAAAGATAATTACAAATAAGTAGTGAAGTTTATAATTATTAATAATTATAACTATTTTTTTTTATAATAAATATGTAATTTCTTTCTCAAATTACCACTAATTAGTAATTTTCTCAAAAAAAAAATACTTTTTGACATTGAGGGATGATATTGCCCTTTCACAATTAATGCATTAATCAAGTCCTGGCCCTTATGTATTTTGTTAAATAACTAAGTCAATACTGAGGTAACAAGAGATTGGATTGACCTTCTTCTAAGCTATAAGTCGAACTCTATGGAAATTGTCACAGAACTTGAGCAGTGCCAATCCAAAAAAGAGAGCATTACCTCTAATTTATGTTATCTAACTTTATTTCCTTTCTGTCACATATTCAAAACTGTTTTAATTCACAAGCATGTAATGTTAAAGCATCTTGAGTGCAAGCAATAAGAAATTGATGAATGTGTTGACTCTATAAGACTAGCAAACTAATGCACAAAGTGCCAGTAAAACTAGAAACAATAATAACACAAATTCCTGTATTTGTATTATGGTTGTCCATATGGAAAAGAGAAGTATTAAATGAAAAACAAGTACACTCTTTCTTAGAAAAGGAACCAACAAGTACACGTTTTCCTGAAAAAGGAGCATTACATAACACAAATTTTTAGCTGATTATGACAAGAACATAACTGAGTCACATAAAAACATGTTTCTAATGTAGAACATTGACATTCAAATATGTTCAATAATCCAATAGCTAGAACGGACAAAAAAAAAAAAAAAAAAAGAAGAAGAAGAAGAGAAGAAGAATCTCCACATAATATGTTTTACTCCAAGGCTCAAAAATTCAATTGGTCTTATTCTTAAGTTAAAAAGCAGAACTTTATTATAAAGCTTTCACTCAATCTTTTTTATCCAACCTCGATTCCTCCAAGTTGCATCATCAGAACTGTTTTAATTCAAAATCATGGAATGTCAAAAACAGTTCTGAGTGCTTCACTTCCAATTTTAGCAATAAAAGAACTCTATAAGACCAACAAACTAATGTAAAAAGTTACCTGTAAAAGTTGAAAGTTGAAGCTGAGAGGGTTACACATTTACTTCAACATCATGGTCATCAACATCTTAGACATTCCTTAATGATCTCCGGCGACATGATGTCCAATCGCCACATCCTGGACATTTTTGGGCATCCAAGACTGATAGTTAATTAAAAGCCATGCAAGAAGACCAAACCATGTATTCATTGTTCTTGACTAGAAAGAAAACGAATGAGAGTCGGAAAACATGATGTACAACGACCTTAAAATAGTATGCTACAACTTAGGAAAATTAACTTCTAAATTAGTGAAATATGAAGTAATAAAAAAATAATTTATAAATAAAATATAAAAAACATATGGAAAGGATAAAACTAAAAAATGTAAGAAATCAGGCATTGATGTAACTCAGCAGAACACAATCTTGGTCAAATGCACAAACACAGCACCAAGTAAAATGCACTCAACAGAAAATTCATGCAAACTTGCAGTACTTTTTACCAAAAACATAAATAGGCAGAGAAGGTTTTGGTTTTCATCGATAATCCTTTAAACAAGTTTCTGACAGGGAAGAATTTGACTTGCAGGCATAACAAGAATTGTGCAAACCATTAACCGTTGGAAGTGCTGAACTTCAAACACAAATAACAAACATAGTCATCAAAATGAAGAATTATAAATTCTCGAATTATGCAAGTTCCTTTCAGGAATTTTTTTTTTTTTTAGGATAATTACAGCTGCGTTTGGTTCGCTTTTGGAATTATGATTCTAATCAAAAATTTTCAAAACTCATAACCAAACACACAACACAAAACTCTTTTCAAAACTCAAAACCAAACTCTTTTCAAAACTCTATTTAAAAAAAAAAAATCAATAAAATATTTTTTTTATTTTGTTTTATAAAATTATATTTAGAATTATGATTTGAGTGTGGAGTCGTATTTTGAGTTATAAGTTTTGAATTGAATTTTGAAAAGAGAAAATTTTGTTTGGTTATGAATTTTGAAAAGAGTTTTGAGTTGTATTTTGAAATTTTTTGAATTTATTTTTTTAAATATTTAAAATATTTCTTAATTTTATTTTTTTTGGATAAATATTTTATATTTTAAATATTTATTTATTTATTTTTATGTGCACTATATTTCATACATTTGTGTGTTGTATTTTTTAAATATTTCAAATATATTTTTTAAATATTAAAAAAATTTTAAAAATTATTTTTTTAAATATATAATTTTTATTTTAAATATTTTTTTATTTTATAAATATATGTTTTAATATTTTAATTTTTTTGTTATGTGTTTAGTTACGATTTGAGCTTGAAATTTTGAAAATACTGTGGAGTTTCAAGTCATGTGTTTGGTTATGAATTTTGAAAATAATTTTAAAATTGAGTTTTGAGTTATATGTTTGGTTACAATTTGAGTGTGGAGTTGTGTTTTAAGTTTAAAATATTAAAATTATAAAAATTAAAATATTCACAAAATAAAAAAATATATTTAAAATAAAAAATATTTAGATAAAAATTATATATTTAAAATAAAAAAAATAAAATTTTCTTAAATATTTTTAATATTTTAAAAAATAAATCCAAAAAATTTCAAAATACAACTCAAAAGTCAAATTCTTTTTCAAAATTTAAAAACACTTTTTAAAACTCATAAGCAATCAAATTTTCTCTTTTCAAAATTCAACTTATAATTCCACACTCAAATCATAATTCCACAATTGAACCAAACGTGGCCTACTTTTCTTCTTCCTTACTAAATGATTTGCAAACATAAAATCATCAAGAACAATGTGTTAATGACATTTATGAAATTATGAAGACAGTGATTGATGTTTTGAATCGACATGAAACAACAACAATAATCCACATCATTCTTAATATTATTATTTGTATATCATTACTCAAAACCAAACCGTATGATCGATATAGACCGACAAAAAAAAAACAAAAACAAAAAAGAAAATAGAACTATTAGCTTGTGAAGTGAATGTGGAAGTACGTACAGTGCAAAAGGTTGAGAATCCATTGCTGGACGAAGAGTGAGTTGCTCAAAGATCACTTCACCATCCATGTGTATAACAGGGACACAAGCAATCTTATGCCAGTCCTGTCCTTCCCCCTTGAGGTAACGAGGTTTTAGCATTGGACAGCCAATCAATTCCAGCATAAACAGAGAGGTGGGAAGCCCCTCTTCGACCAAGGATTGGAGCTGAGGGCATTTCTCAATCTTCATGTATTTGAGAGAGCCAAGGAGTTGAAGGCCCCTGTTGTTCAACGATTTCAGATTTGGTAGATTTTCAATGCTGAGTGACATAAGAGTCGAGGGCAACAACCCCTCCTCCGGAAAGGACTCCACCCCATCTTCTGGAAAGGACTGCCCCCAATAGTCACCTGATAATCTGAAGTGTCTAAGAGAAGGGAGCCTTTGCAAATCCCATTCTCTTCGGCGAGCTGTAAGTTTGCTGCAATTTCGGATTTTAAGTGAATGTAAACTGGAGGGAAGCCCACCTTCCGGAAAAGACTCAATTTCTGGACAGCCAGATAATACTAGTGATTGAAGAGATGGGAAGAGGGTATGCATTCCTTCAGGCAGCGACTTGAGCTTCGCACAATGCCAGATCGTAAAGTGAGTCAGATTGAGTCCGGGTAGTCCTCCTCGGGGAAAAGATATCAGATTAGGGAACCCGTTTAACGAAAGTGACTCGAGAGATGTCAAATTTTGGAGCCCAAGCATGTTTAGATCTGTAATACTGTTGAAATTTGTACAAAACTCGATTTCTAGAGATCGAAGCTTTGGAAAGAATCCAAGCCACATGGGTTTGAGACCAAAACAGAATGATAAGTACAAAGTTTCAAGGGATCTGTAGCAGTTCTCCATATCCTTGGATCTGGGGAACACTAGTTTCGGAAGGCATGTAAGCATGGGCGGCAAAGAAGGTAGAACTTTACAATTCAAGATTGAAAGGCATGTAAGCATGGGCGGCAACCCTGTATCTGGGAATAACAATAGGCTTGGACAATTCCATACCGTGAACTCCTTCAGATTTGTTAAAGTGCACAGCTCGGGTGTCAATTCCTTTAAATTAGGCATATTTGAAATCTCCAATTTTGTAAGGGCAGACAAACCTCGACACCCCAATTCTACCCCATCACATCTATTCAGTACTAATTCACTTGTGCCTGCACCACAACTATTCGAAAGTTGGGCCATAAGTCTTGAGCATTCCCGAATCTCAAGTCTCACACAAGATGGAATGTGTTTGGGTAAGCCTCCAATCAGCTTTGGACATTTGATTACTTGAAGCTCTTTAAGCTTAGAGAACTCTCCAGATTCTAATATATACCAGTCCACCCACTCCAACATTTCTTCAATTCTGAGAGTCTCTAGAGATTGAAATGGTTTGCTTAAAGAACTATCTCCATAGAATTCATGGCCTACCGTTGTTATTCCTTGCATCCTTGAAATTTTAAGGTCTTTCAAAGAGGGCAACTGACCAAACGGTGGCAAGGAAAAACAATACTCACAATTGTCAAGAGACAAACGCACTATATTACAAAATGATTCATCTCCCAACCAATCTGGAAATCTTGTGCCACCAAAGTTTTTAATCTCAAGGCGTTTCAAGTTTGTATGAGGTTTTAGCTTGTCAAGAACATCTCTCTCATTCAGTGAATCATTGGTACTGCTACTCCATTTGAGTACCAGTTCTTCAAGGTACATTTTCTCCTCCAATTTTGCCTCCATTGCACGCATGCCATTAGTTACATTTTGCAAACTTGAAATGGAGAGCCTCCTTTGAAGATGACGAAACTCCTTCAACTCTTCAATACCTAACCCCTTGGACTTGCCCACCACAAAGGCAGTTAAAAGTTGGAGGCCTTTTAATTGACTCATTTGCATTGGCATCTCTTGTAAATTAGTCCCAGTAATATCAAGATGGCGCAACTGAATTAGGTTTCGAAGATTTACCGGTAAGGTAGTTAGCTGATGACAATTATATAGCAGTAATGTTTCTAAATTATACATGGTACAAACTGATTCAGGCAATTGTTTGATTTCTGTGTAAGAAAGATCCAAATACCGTAGATGTAGTAAATTTCCAATTGAATGAGGCAATTCCATAATCTTATAACATGGCAAAGACAAGCTCCGTAAGGATGTTAGTTTCGGTAAAATATCATCCAAAACCTTTTTGCTCAACCACGAATGATTGCCTAACCGCCGATAAGAATAGCTTGCAGGATTTAGGGCTAGAAAAGTCCTTAAAAACTTAGCATCATTAATTAGCTTGTATTTTTCAAAGCCATCAAATTTGCGCCTAACACATGAGAAATGATGTACCCTTTCAGAAATATGATGTGTGTTGTTGTCCTCCAACATATAACAGAAATCTCCAGACACGACTTGAGCTAAATCATTAACAAGATCATGCATGACAAAACAATATTTATTGGCATTTGATCGTTGAAAAAATGACCTTGATTGCAATTCATAGAAGCCCTCATAACCTACCTCTTCCCTCGTTTTATTACTTCCGGGTTGCTCAACAAAACCTTCAGCCATCCACATTAAGACTAATCTCTCCATTTGAAATTCATAATCTTTAGGAAATATAGAACAATAAGCAAAGCATCTCTTTAAATGCGAAGGGAGGTAATGATAGCTCAATTTTAAAGCTGGAAGAATATTGCTTTTCTCCTTTGGCAAATCCCATATTCCACTTTTCAATATATTATTCCAATCCTCAACATCCCGTTTAGAGCGCAAAAGACCGGCTAATGTTTTTGCTGCTAGAGGCAAACCTTTACACTTTTTCACAATCTCTTTACCAATCCTTTCAAGGTTTGGATGTGCACCACAATCTCCCTTCTCAAATGCATGTTTGGCAAACAATTTCCAGCAATCTTCATCCGATAATTGCTGCAAACGATGAATAGGAACTGTTTGCATAATAGATGAAACGCTCTCATTGCGCGTTGTAACAATAATCCTGCTCCCATGTTCTCCAGATCCAAAAGGACTCCTCAAGCTATCCCAGTTATCATAGTTCTCATTCCAAACATCGTCTAGAACAATAAGAAATTTCTTCCGACTCAAGCATTCCTTGAGCTTGACTTGAAGCTGATTAAGGTCCTTTGTACTAAGGTCCATTGTATTAGAACCCTGCGGAATCACTGCCTCAAGAATTGTTCTTGTAACCCTTACAACATCGAATTCATCAGAGACACAAACCCATGCTTTCATATCAAAGTGATCATCCACTCTGCCATCATTGTATAAAAATTGAGCAAGGGTGGTCTTGCCAACCCCACCCATCCCCACTATTGCAATCACATCTATCTTCTGATTACCACCACTTGCCTCATCTGAGAGGAGCAACTTAATTACATCCTCCTTGTCGTTATCCCTTCCACAAACACCAGAATCATCAACCAAAGAAGTTGTTGGCAATCTGTGATACAATTTTTGCCCAGCAACTTCTCTCAAACCGAGGACATCTTTTTCTTTCGCAAAATATTCTAATCTATCAATGATCTCCTCTATCTTGGACACTATATCTGCATCAAATGAACTAGAAGAAGAAATCAAGGTGGGACTTGGTACCTGGTCTGACCCGCTATGGTACTTGGCTTCAGACTTGCATCGCAAAGCTTCGGTAGCAATCTCATCGAGTAAATCATCTGCATGATACACAGCAACTTTAAGTTCATCCACCCAGTCTTTCACAGCAGGGTTAGTGATCTGCTTGTCCTCTGCATCATCGAGCAGAACATTAAGTCCCGCAATGTTGACTTGAGCTTCCTGAGGAGTTTATCATCAAGCTTTTGAGCACGGAAAAAAGTTGACGAACTCGCGAGAAGCCAAACGGTCAAACAGCACTTGAAGGGTGGCGGACAGAAATGCTCCTCCAACCACGGCGGCAGCCATGTTGTTGTTTTTTCTTTGAGTTGTAGAGGTAGAAACAGAGATTAGGAAAATGAAGGAAACAGCCAAGATTGATTTGCTCTGGGAAAGAAAAAATTATTTGATGAGATCACATCACCAGTTGTCCCGAGACGGGTCCACCGTTGCAAGTGGTTGCCGTGAATTTTCCAGACTCTGCCACTTTCCCCTCTAGTCCACCTGGGTCCACCGTTGCAAGTAATTGCCGTGAATTTGTCTCATTTTTACCCACCGAAATAAAGCTATCAAGATGATCTGAAAAGGAAACTATCATTCAATATTTAAAATAAAAAAAATAATAATCTAGGATTAATTACTAATATACTATTTGGGATTTTATTTAAAATATAAATTGTTTTATATAATTTTAAAAATTACATCTCACTCATTGAAATTTGTAATTTCAGAACAATTGACTCTTTTATTAATAAATCAAGTTAATTAATAGTTTTAATGATGTCAAAAATTTATTTTTATTAAAAAATGAAACAATTTTTCTTATGCTATAAAATAGCAGTTAGAAAATTTATTTATTTTTTTGTTTATTTTGTTAAATAAAAAATTTCAATAAGGAAGTGTTTATAATTTTCTAAAGTATAGAGGTAATTCGTATTTTAAACAAATCTCATGAAGTTTATTTATAATTTACCCTAAAATTTAAAATAAGATTAATATTTTAGGTCATGTTTAAATCTTAAGAGTGAAAGAAGAGAAACCAAGATTGATTTCCACCAGGAAAGAAAAAAAATTATTTAATGAGATCACATTACCAGTGGCACCTAGACTTTGCCTGCAAGTTGCAACCTTTCTTCTTCTTTGAAATGTCACAAGTAGTCAGTGGGGGACGCAAGAATTAGGAGCAGGGGGAGGGGGATGGAGAGGGGGGTGGCAATTAAATTTTATATTTAAAATTGACCACTAAATTAAAATTATTTTATTCATAGCAAAAATATTATATGTAAATTATAATAAAAGATACATTATTATAATTATAAATTTTTAAAAAAGCATCATTAAATTTGCAAATAAATTTCTCAGTCAATATTAGAATATGTACAAAACAAAAAAGTAAATAGTATTATATGGATACTTTTTTCCATGTTATAGAACAAGTAGTAGTACTATACAAATAGAAAAATTATATAGTAGTAGTGCTATACAAACAGAACAAATAGTGTTATATGAACATAACTTTTGTCATTATTACAGTATTTTGAAATTACATTTTACATAAAAATTGTGGTGATATATAACTAAATTTACAAATAAAAACAATCACTAAGAGTGATAATCAAACACAACTATAAATCATTAACCAAACATTTTAATTCAATTAATTGTGGTGAGAACTTAAAGTATTTTTTAAAGGTGGGGCCTGTAAAATTATAGGATCTATATACTAGAAATTAAAACACTATGAATATAAGTAATTACTAAAATATAAACTTAGATACATACTTTTTGATTCCGTTATTGTCTTGAGTTTTGTTTCCTTGAAAAAAGATGGTATTCACAATTGGAAAACCTTAACACCAGCTCTTCCCCTCCTTCTCCTAATCTTTATGTTGTCTTTTCAATGAGGCTGACAATCCTTTGATCTACATATATATAGATATATGTAAACCCTAATAAGGATAGGAGAGGGGATTGGACCTAAATAAAACAATTACTGGGCCCTCCCATTAAGGAATCCAAATAACTTAAAACAGGCCTTACATCTCCATATCATATATCCACATATAAAATAATATATACACTAACATGACCATGACCCAAACTTTATGGATCACAATAATAATTTTGGGCTCATACCAGTCAATCTATTTGAATCACGTTCAACCCGTTTTTCACAAACCAAACAAAATATAGTCAGTGATAGCCTAATTAAGAATAAATTCTTACATTCTCCCACTTAGGCAACATTGACTACTACTTTAAGAAAATATTTTATTTAAGGAAAAATGACTCTCGGATTAAACAACTTTAGTGGCCACATAAACATGATTCAGAATAGAAACATCTCAACACAGAATCCCGTTCAATGAGAAATATTAATATCGAACTGTAGCGGTAATTATGCTATTGAACAACATAACACCTTCCACAATTACAAACACTAATATCTCACCAATGTGGATTCCTATATGTGATAAAGTGTAGTGTGGAATTTCAGCATAATTGATCCAAAAATTATATAACATGCTAATTCCACATTCAGTCCTCTGTATGGTCTTGACAAGACCCTACAAGGAATTTTATTCCATTTTACACTTCCAAAAGAAGCCTTTATTCCTCTAAACCGAGGTGATTCATGCTTTAAACCAAGCATCATACTTTTATGGATCCATAAACACTTCTAAACCAAAGTGTTAATCTTTATATCTCGAAATTAAAATATAACTGTAAGAGCTCATATAAGAGGTATACATATATGACAATTACATTTATGTGTACACACACATAACTATAAACAAAATGTGAATAAACATATTAAATTTTATTAACTGAAATATGCCATAGATAATATTCATGGATAAAAAATTTCTTTAACCAAGCACATAAAAACTATAAAGTACCCATATGCTCAATATATTTAGCAAACTAAAATTTGGCCTAAGCCCTATATTTAGAGGATCAAGTAGTATGTATTCTATAACATGTGCTCATAAAGAATATCATCTTTAATAACTCTCTAATTTTGAAGTACTTTAAAATTATGTATTTAACACCATCAGAGTTTTTGTTATTCTTCATAGAGAAAATTAAAACCATATATCATAATACATCTTTATAGGTTTGGAGATGAAACTAACAATTCCAAATTCTGAAATAAAATTCTTTAATTACATAACTCAAGTCGAACTCTAAAACATGTTTGCATAGTGAAAAATTATAAAAAATTTTATGAAACTCTTTCATGAAATAACACCTCATGCAAACATAAAAATGTAACTAATAGACACTATATATCATCTGAGCAACTACCAAAGTCGACATTGTACAACTAATAATATTAACATGATTAATTCTTCCGTAGCCAATTGTATAATCTTTAATTCTCTATCTTTATGTCTTTCAACCCAATGGTCAATGCTTAAATTAAAATAATAATTGTCTAAAAAACTAATTGCATATGCACCAAGTTTAATTCAAACTTCATAATTCATTAAACTCTCACAACACTAGCATACGAGACATTCTTCATGAACTTTTTCTCAAAATCATTTTATGAATACTGAATGTTACTTAATTAATCTCGATCATTAAGAAGAGCAACGTAAAGCTTTCAATTCTGCATATTAAATTTAGTAAAAATGTGATCTAGGTATACTCTTTGAGATGAGACAAATAATCCTCTAAGTTATTTTTCAAGTATCTCAATGCCAAACACATAAAATACTTTGTCAAGATATTTTATATCTCAAAAATTTATTAACAACAATATCTTCACATCAAGTATTAATTCGAAATTATTACTAATAAGTAAAATTCTATCGGTATAAAGGATCAAGAAAAATAAATTGCTCCCACTAACCTTGAGATATATGCATAAATTAAAAGTATTATCCATAAAGCAAGTAATAATATTTGGTGAACCTTTAAATATCATTACTCAGAAATTTGTTTAAAACCATAGATAAATTTGTTTAACTTACGAATCAAATTTATTTTGTTTGGCGAAGCAAAAGATAAAAATGTCACAATACCACTATAATCATTATAAACCTATATTTATGACATTGGTAAGAACAATACTCTCTTCAAATCACAACCTCTTGCAATAGCATTGTATTTATTTATTTATTTTAAAAAAAATACTCATTAGATTTCAAACTTTTAAAAAGGTATAACATGATCTCATATCTAATTAATAATTTGTACCAATTCATTTACCACATTACAAATCGCCAATATCTTCATCATACGTAACAAACATCTCTTCAATCTCTTGATATTGCTCATTTAGAAAAATAATATAACCACAAGGATCTTGAACTGTATGAGAATGTCTAAGAGTTGTACGTGTTATGCATGTTCAAGTTATATCAACAGATTTAATAGACACTTCAAATTCTACTTGTACTCTCACTTTCACTATGTGAGAATGAACGGACCAATTTATTATAATAAGCACAAGTAGACAAGCTCCTATGGAGCTTCACAACAGCCTGCTGTGAGATCACAGTGGGAAACCCTCATTTGGAAGTGAGAACTATGTCCTAACCATTTTCACATAATTAGTGATTAGTATTCTTATTTTTCATTTATATGATGCTTAAGTAAAAATCAACAAGAATACAATACAGATAAGGTTAGAGAAAAAAAGAGATCCACAACCACAAGTGAAACTATCAGAAATGGGGAGATTATTCACCAAAAAATAAGAAGAAATGGAAGACAATTGAATTACCCATTAATATGGCACAATGGACGTGTATGACTTTATTGTACATTAAATGGACGTGTATGACTTTATTGTACATTATTCTGGTCATTGATTGGACAAAAATATTGCAATTAAAACCCATAATCGACAAAAATGTGCAACGTAGGCCCGGTGGTCTGCAATCTGCCTCAGATTTAATGAAACTCCATTGGAAAAAAGTTTTTTTTTTTCAAAAAATAACTGATAATTTGAATTTGAATTTGAATTTGAATTTGTTTGAAAGTTTAAATTTATATTTATCGATCGACTAGTTGGACGATTGTTTGGATAATCACTTAGACGATTGATATAATACTTATTTATCACAGTTATCACTCTTATTAACTATGACTGTCACTTTCTTACTAAATAACTAACTGAATAACCAACCATCTAAAGTTTAAACGGTTCGGTTAAATTTAAATTCAAGTTACCAATCACTGTCATTCTTTTTCTTTTTGGATTTATGTTAATAAGGTTGATATTTTATGTTGCCCCCTTCCATAATGCGTACAAAAAAAAAAAAAAAAAACCAGCAAGAAATGCTATGATTGTAGGTCCCACATTTTTACGTTGCTGGCCCCCACACACCCTTTTCCCTTAAAAATATCTTACTAATGTTTTGAGGGCCCGAAATCAGTGGCTCGAATTCGGCTCAAAACCCAAAACGACGTCGTTTTGGGTTTTGAATTTTTTTTTTCTTTTTCTTTTTCTTCCTTTTCTTTCTTTTCTTTCTTCTTCTTCTTCGTTGAGTTGAACAGGCGAGAGAGAGAACGCAGGTCGTCGGCGTCGCAGCTCGTCGGCCGATCGTCGTAGTTCGTCGCTCGTCGGCCGATCGTCGCATCGCCGCCTCCGCCTCCGCCTCTGCCTCCGCCCGCCTCCGCTCTGCCTCCGTCCAATTTTGATGGCCCTCCAGTTCCTCTTCTCCTCTTTCTTCTTCTTCTCCTTCTCTTCTTCTTCTTCTTCTTCCTCCTTCCTTCTCAAATTCGAGCCATTCGAGCCTTTGCCCTTTCGGCCCTGTACCGCTTCTGTAAAAATATCTTACTAATGTTTTGTAACTTCTGATCAAAAAATACAAAAAAAAAAACAAAAAATGTTTTCATAACTTGGGCCATCATGGAAGACATAAACTAAACTGATTAAATTTAAAATTATAGTTTGTTCATTCATACCATGCATCTCATTTGGACAATTGGATTGTTACCACAAGAGAAAACAAATTATTGATTCTTGTTTTCATGGTAAGAGAATTTTTTTTTGTCTGGATTGAAGTGTATTGTTTAGACTCGTATGCTTACTAAGATTTTTTAAATTTTATTTTAATGGCCTAATATGTTTATTTTACAGATCTGTTTGTATTGAGCATTAATAATAAATAAAAAAAGTAATTCGATAATTCCAAATGAGGGTTTCCCACTGTGATCTCACAGCAGGCTGTTGTAAATATCATTACTCAGAAATTTGTTTAAAACCATAGATAAATTAGTATAATCTCACAAGAATATGCTGCGAATAAACTTTAGCAATATTCTCAGATGTGCCAGAATGTATCACTATATAAACACCTTTGGGTTGAATAAATAGAATACAATCAACATCTTTAAATTTCAATATAATCTTAATTAATTATACATGGGCAATAATTATAATCTCACAACAATGGGCTGTAAATAAACTTTAACAATATTGTTAGATGTTTCAGAATGTATCATCATATAAATACCTTTGGGCCAAATATATAAGATACATTCTAACACCTATAAACAAGTCAACTAGCAAGAATGATTTATCAAGAAATTATCTCATTTGGATAGATAAACTCTTTCAAAAACAATAAAATTTCCCTTACTAGCAACTTACACTACCTCTAAAATTAATACACTCAATTAACCCCCTTTGGATAGGTAATTGAGTGATATAGTATTAGAAGAGCTTCCCAGAATCCTTATTGGTAAATCACTTTAAATCTCAATAAGTTAACCACTTCGGCAGTATCACCCATATTGATTCAAAAATCTTCCAACTGGGACTACAAAAATAAATATTTGTCCACCTTTAAAACTTTATTTATTTATTAACAATAATACAATCTGTAACCCATCAAAGCATATATAATATCATATTACGAATCACTACTAAACAGTTACTCAAAAATAATATCTCATGGCCAACCATAATTCGCATATGAATTTACAAAAATTACACTAAAGTGATATACATGATATAGAACTCTTAAACAATCTAAATGTTTATGTAAAAGTTATAAAAACGAATATGTTTCATATGTTTTGCAAATATTTGATTAGGTAAGATTTGAAATATATATATATATATATCAATATAGATTCAATATACACACGTCCATACTTCATAATTTTCATAAAACTACCAGATCTAAATTACTTTTTATGTTATTTTATTTTATAAAACACAATTGGAAGCAAACTATCAATACTCAAACAGTATGTACTCGTTACATTGAAAAAGTTTGCTTGAAATTACTAAAGCACAATTTTGAGATGCAAAAGCATCATTCAATAAAAGAAATATTAATTTATTCCTTATCATTATATAGAATAATTTTACTGAAATAATCTGCCATGATTTTGATTCTAGTATAAACTTGCTCTGATACCACATGTAAAATTATAGGATCTATATATTAGAAATCAAAACACTATGAATATAAGTAACTACTAAATATAAACTTAGATACATACTTTTTGATTCCGTTATTGTCTTGAGTTTTGTTTCCTTGAAAAAAGATGGTATTCACAATTGGAAAACCTTAACACCAGCTCTTCCCCTCCTTCTCCTAATCTTTATGTTGTCTTTTCAATGAGGCTGACAATCCTTTGATCTACATATATATAGATATATGTAAACCCTAATAAGGATAGGAGAGGGGATTGGACCTAAATAAAACAATTACTGGGCCCTCCCATTAAGGAATCCAAATAACTTAAAACAGGCCTTACATCTCCATATCATATATCCACATATAAAATAATATATACACTAACATGACCATGACCCAAACTTTATGGATCACAATAATAATTTTGGGCTCATACCAGTCAATCTATTTGAATCACGTTCAACCCGTTTTTCACAAACCAAACAAAATATAGTCAGTGATAGCCTAATTAAGAATAAATTCTTACATTCTCCCACTTAGGCAACATTGACTACTACTTTAAGAAAATATTTTATTTAAGGAAAAATGACTCTCGGATTAAACAACTTTAGTGGCCACATAAACATGATTCAGAATAGAAACATCTCAACACAGAATCCCGTTCAATGAGAAATATTAATATCGAACTGTAGCGGTAATTATGCTATTGAACAACATAACACCTTCCACAATTACAAACACTAATATCTCACCAATGTGGATTCCTATATGTGATAAAGTGTAGTGTGGAATTTCAGCATAATTGATCCAAAAATTATATAACATGCTAATTCCACATTCAGTCCTCTGTATGGTCTTGACAAGACCCTACAAGGAATTTTATTCCATTTTACACTTCCAAAAGAAGCCTTTATTCCTCTAAACCGAGGTGATTCATGCTTTAAACCAAGCATCATACTTTTATGGATCCATAAACACTTCTAAACCAAAGTGTTAATCTTTATATCTCGAAATTAAAATATAACTGTAAGAGCTCATATAAGAGGTATACATATATGACAATTACCATTTATGTGTACACACACATAACTATAAACAAAATGTGAATAAACATATTAAATTTTATTAACTGAAATATGCCATAGATAATATTCATGGATAAAAAATTTCTTTAACCAAGCACATAAAAAACTATAAAGTACCCATATGCTCAATATATTTAGCAAACTAAAATTTGGCCTAAGCCCTATATTTAGAGGATCAAGTAGTATGTATTCTATAACATGTGCTCATAAAGAATATCATCTTTAATAACTCTCTAATTTTGAAGTACTTTAAAATTATGTATTTAACACCATCAGAGTTTTTGTTATTCTTCATAGAGAAAATTAAAACCATATATCATAATACATCTTTATAGGTTTGGAGATGAAACTAACAATTCCAAATTCTGAAATAAAATTCTTTAATTACATAACTCAAGTCGAACTCTAAAACATGTTTGCATAGTGAAAAATTATAAAAAATTTTATGAAACTCTTTCATGAAATAACACCTCATGCAAACATAAAAATGTAACTAATAGACACTATATATATCATCTGAGCAACTACCAAAGTCGACATTGTACAACTAATAATATTAACATGATTAATTCTTCCGTAGCCAATTGTATAATCTTTAATTCTCTATCTTTATGTCTTTCAACCCAATGGTCAATGCTTAAATTAAAATAATAATTGTCTAAAAAACTAATTGCATATGCACCAAGTTTAATTCAAACTTCATAATTCATTAAACTCTCACAACACTAGCATACGAGACATTCTTCATGAACTTTTTCTCAAAATCATTTTATGAATACTGAATGTTACTTAATTAATCTCGATCATTAAGAAGAGCAACGTAAAGCTTTCAATTCTGCATATTAAATTTAGTAAAAATGTGATCTAGGTATACTCTTTGAGATGAGACAAATAATCCTCTAAGTTATTTTTCAAGTATCTCAATGCCAAACACATAAAATACTTTGTCAAGATATTTTATATCTCAAAAATTTATTAACAACAATATCTTCACATCAAGTATTAATTCGAAATTATTACTAATAAGTAAAATTCTATCGGTATAAAGGATCAAGAAAAATAAATTGCTCCCACTAACCTTGAGATATATGCATAAATTAAAAGTATTATCCATAAAGCAAGTAATAATATTTGGTGAACCTTTAAATATCATTACTCAGAAATTTGTTTAAAACCATAGATAAATTTGTTTAACTTACGAATCAAATTATTTTGTTTGGCGAAGCAAAAGATAAAAATGTCACAATACCACTATAATCATTATAAACCTATATTTATGACATTGGTAAGAACAATACTCTCTTCAAATCACAACCTCTTGCAATAGCATTGTATTTATTTATTTATTTTAAAAAAAATACTCATTAGATTTCAAACTTTTAAAAAGGTATAACATGATCTCATATCTAATTAATAATTTGTACCAATTCATTTACCACATTACAAATCGCCAATATCTTCATCATACGTAACAAACATCTCTTCAATCTCTTGATATTGCTCATTTAGAAAAATAATATAACCACAAGGATCTTGAACTGTATGAGAATGTCTAAGAGTTGTACGTGTTATGCATGTTCAAGTTATATCAACAGATTTAATAGACACTTCAAATTCTACTTGTACTCTCACTTTCACTATGTGAGAATGAACGGACCAATTTATTATAATAAGCACAAGTAGACAAGCTCCTATGGAGCTTCACAACAGCCTGCTGTGAGATCACAGTGGGAAACCCTCATTTGGAAGTGAGAACTATGTCCTAACCATTTTCACATAATTAGTGATTAGTATTCTTATTTTTCATTTATATGATGCTTAAGTAAAAATCAACAAGAATACAATACAGATAAGGTTAGAGAAAAAAAGAGATCCACAACCACAAGTGAAACTATCAGAAATGGGGAGATTATTCACCAAAAAATAAGAAGAAATGGAAGACAATTGAATTACCCATTAATATGGCACAATGGACGTGTATGACTTTATTGTACATTAAATGGACGTGTATGACTTTATTGTACATTATTCTGGTCATTGATTGGACAAAAATATTGCAATTAAAACCCATAATCGACAAAAATGTGCAACGTAGGCCCGGTGGTCTGCAATCTGCCTCAGATTTAATGAAACTCCATTGGAAAAAAGTTTTTTTTTTTCAAAAAATAACTGATAATTTGAATTTGAATTTGAATTTGAATTTGTTTGAAAGTTTAAATTTATATTTATCGATCGACTAGTTGGACGATTGTTTGGATAATCACTTAGACGATTGATATAATACTTATTTATCACAGTTATCACTCTTATTAACTATGACTGTCACTTTCTTACTAAATAACTAACTGAATAACCAACCATCTAAAGTTTAAACGGTTCGGTTAAATTTAAATTCAAGTTACCAATCACTGTCATTCTTTTTCTTTTTGGATTTATGTTAATAAGGTTGATATTTTATGTTGCCCCCTTCCATAATGCGTACAAAAAAAAAAAAAAAAAAACCAGCAAGAAATGCTATGATTGTAGGTCCCACATTTTTACGTTGCTGGCCCCCACACACCCTTTTCCCTTAAAAATATCTTACTAATGTTTTGAGGGCCCGAAATCAGTGGCTCGAATTCGGCTCAAAACCCAAAACGACGTCGTTTTGGGTTTTGATTTTTTTTTTTCTTTTTCTTTTTCTTCCTTTTCTTTTCTTTTCTTTCTTCTTCTTCTTCGTTGAGTTGAACAGGCGAGAGAGAGAACGCAGGTCGTCGGCGTCGCAGCTCGTCGGCCGATCGTCGTAGTTCGTCGCTCGTCGGCCGATCGTCGCATCGCCGCCTCCGCCTCCGCCTCTGCCTCCGCCCGCCTCCGCTCTGCCTCCGTCCAATTTTGATGGCCCTCCAGTTCCTCTTCTCCTCTTTCTTCTTCTTCCTCCTTCTCTTCTTCTTCTTCTTCTTCCTCCTTCCTTCTCAAATTCGAGCCATTCGAGCCTTTGCCCTTTCGGGCCCTGTACCGCTTCTGTAAAAATATCTTACTAATGTTTTGTAACTTCTGATCAAAAAATACAAAAAAAAAAACAAAAAATGTTTTCATAACTTGGGCCATCATGGAAGACATAAACTAAACTGATTAAATTTAAAATTATAGTTTGTTCATTCATACCATGCATCTCATTTGGACAATTGGATTGTTACCACAAGAGAAAACAAATTATTGATTCTTGTTTTCATGGTAAGAGAATTTTTTTTTGTCTGGATTGAAGTGTATTGTTTAGACTCGTATGCTTACTAAGATTTTTTAAATTTTATTTTAATGGCCTAATATGTTTATTTTACAGATCTGTTTGTATTGAGCATTAATAAAAATAAAAAAGTAATTCGATAATTCCAAATGAGGGTTTCCCACTGTGATCTCACAGCAGGCTGTTGTAAATATCATTACTCAGAAATTTGTTTAAAACCATAGATAAATTAGTATAATCTCACAAGAATATGCTGCGAATAAACTTTAGCAATATTCTCAGATGTGCCAGAATGTATCACTATATAAACACCTTTGGGTTGAATAAATAGAATACAATCAACATCTTTAAATTTCAATATAATCTTAATTAATTATACATGGGCAATAATTATAATCTCACAACAATGGGCTGTAAATAAACTTTAACAATATTGTTAGATGTTTCAGAATGTATCATCATATAAATACCTTTGGGCCAAATATATAAGATACATTCTAACACCTATAAACAAGTCAACTAGCAAGAATGATTTATCAAGAAATTATCTCATTTGGATAGATAAACTCTTTCAAAAACAATAAAATTTCCCTTACTAGCAACTTACACTACCTCTAAAATTAATACACTCAATTAACCCCCTTTGGATAGGTAATTGAGTGATATAGTATTAGAAGAGCTTCCCAGAATCCTTATTGGTAAATCACTTTAAATCTCAATAAGTTAACCACTTCGGCAGTATCACCCATATTGATTCAAAAATCTTCCAACTGGGACTACAAAAATAAATATTTGTCCACCTTTAAAACTTTATTTATTTATTAACAATAATACAATCTGTAACCCATCAAAGCATATATAATATCATATTACGAATCACTACTAAACAGTTACTCAAAAATAATATCTCATGGCCAACCATAATTCGCATATGAATTTACAAAAATTACACTAAAGTGATATACATGATATAGAACTCTTAAACAATCTAAATGTTTATGTAAAAGTTATAAAAACGAATATGTTTCATATGTTTTGCAAATATTTGATTAGGTAAGATTTGAAATATATATATATATATATCAATATAGATTCAATATACACACGTCCATACTTCATAATTTTCATAAAACTACCAGATCTAAATTACTTTTTATGTTATTTTATTTTATAAAACACAATTGGAAGCAAACTATCAATACTCAAACAGTATGTACTCGTTACATTGAAAAAGTTTGCTTGAAATTACTAAAGCACAATTTTGAGATGCAAAAGCATCATTCAATAAAAGAAATATTAATTTATTCCTTATCATTTATAGAATAATTTTACTGAAATAATCTGCCATGATTTTGATTCTAGTATAAACTTGCTCTGATACCACATGTAAAATTATAGGATCTATATATTAGAAATCAAAACACTATGAATATAAGTAACTACTAAAATATAAACTTAGATACATACCGTTTGATTCCATTATTGTCTTGAGTTTTGCTTCCTTGAAAGAAGATGGTATTCATAATTGGAAAACCTTAGCACCAGCTCTTCCCCTCCTTCTCCTAATCTTTATGTTGTCTTTTCAATGGGGCTGACAACCCTTTGATCTACATATATAGATATATGTAAATCCTAATAAGGATAAGAGAGGAGACTGGGCCTAAATAAAACAATTATTGGGTCCTCCCATTAAGGAACCCAAATAACTTAAAACAGGCCTAACACCTCTATATCACGTATTCACATATAAAATATATATACACTAAGATGACCATGGCCCAAACTTTATGGATCACAATAATAATTTTAGGCTCATACCAGTCAATCTATGTGAATCACGTTCAACCCGTTTTTCACAATCCAAACAAAATATAGTCAATGATAACTTAATTAAGAATAAATTCTTACAAGGCCATCTTTGCAACTAGCAAAGAAGGAACCAAACACTACCTATAATAATACAAATTTTCCAGAGCCTTTTGATATATGTATTTTATTAATACGCTCAAGCATGTGAAGAAAGTGAGAAAAGCCCTATATGCCACAACCCCCTTAGTCCCCCCGAGTCCGCCGTTGCAGGTAGTAGTTGTGAATTTGTCTCATTTCTACCCACCGAAATAAAGTTGTCGAGATGATCTAACAAGGAAACTACCATTCAATATATATTTTTTCTTTTTAAAAAATTTTAAGATAAATTATGAATACATCATTTGAGATTTACTTAAAATATAAATTGCTTTATATGGTTCTGGAAATTATATCTCGCCTCTTGAAGCTTCTAATTTTATAACAAATGAATCATCAAGTTAATTAATAGTTTTAATGATGTCAAAAATTTGCTTCAGTTAAAAATTCAAATAATTTTATTATTGTATAAAACAACAGTTAGAAATTTTATTTTTTTGTTTATTTTGTTAAATAAAAAATTCCAACAAAGAGGTGTTTGTAATTTTCTAAATTATGGATGTAATTTATATTTTAAACAGATCTCATAAAATTTATTTATAATTTACCCTAAAATTTAAAATAAGATAATATTTTAGGTCGTGTTTAAATTTTAGAGTGAAAGAAGAGAAACCAAGATTGATTTACTTCGGGAAAGAAAAAAATTATTTGACGAGATCACATCACCAGTTGCACCAAGACTTTGCCTGCAAGTCGCAACCTTTCTTTTTCTTTGAAATGTCACAAGTAGTCAGTAGCGGATGCAGGAATTAGAAGGAGGGGAGAGGAATTAGAAAGAGGGGTGGCAATTAAATTTTATATTTAAAATTCACCACTAAATTAAAATTATTTTATTCATAGCAAAAATATTGTATGTAAATTATAATAAAAGATACATTATTATAATTATAAAATTTTAAAAAAACATCATTAAATTTGCAAATAAATTTATCAGTCAATATTAGAATATATACAAAACAAAAACAAAAATAAAAAGCAAATAGTATTATATGGATACTTTTTTTGATATTATAGAACAAGTAGTAGTGCTATACAGAAAGAAAAATTATACAGTAATAGTGCTATACAAACAGAATTAGTGTTATATGAACATAATTTTTGTCATTCTCACATTATTTTGAAATTAAACTCTATATAAAAATTGTGGTGATATATAACTGAATTTATAAATAAAAACAACCACTACATGTGATAATCAAACACAACTATAAATCATTAAACAAACATTCTTAATTTAATTAATTGTGGTGAGAATTGAAAGTATTTTTGAAATGAGGGGCCATCTGTGCAATTAGCAAAGAAGAAACCAAACACTACCTATAATAATACAAAATTTTCAGACTCTGCCACAGCCCCTGGGTCCACTGTTGCAAGTAGTTTCTGTGAATTTGCCTCACTTCTACCCACCAAAATAAAGCTATCAAGAAGGAAACTACCATTCAATATTTTTTAAAAAAAAAATTTAGGATAAATTACGAATACACTCTTTGAGAACTGAAAGCATTTTTGAAAGGAGGGGCCATCTTTACAATTAGCAAAGAAGAAACCAAACAGTATCTACAATAATACAAATTTTCCAGACTCTACCACTTTCGCCTCTAGTACGAGTTGAGATCCACTCCTTACAATTCCTTCTTGCAATCCTCCTTGCAACAGCTGAGATCAGCTGTTGCAACATCCAACGGCTGATTTCAATTTCTTTAGCAGCTGATCTCAGCCGTTGGATGTTGCAACAGCTGATCTCAGCCTTTGCAAGGAGGATTGCAAGGAGGATTTGCAAGGAGGGGATCTGGACTCCTCTAGTACACCTGGGTGGGTCCACCATTGCAAGTAATTGTTGTGAATTTGTCTCATTTCTACCCACCGAAATAAAGCTATCAAGATGATCTAACAAGGAAACTACCATTTAATATATTTTTTTCTTCTTTCAAAAATTTAGGATAAATTATGAGTACATCTTTTAAAATTTACTTAAAATATGAATTGCTTTATATGATTTCAAAAATTACATCTCGCCACTTGAAACTTTTAATTTCATAACAAATCACCATTTTTATTAATAAATCATCAAGTCAATTAATAGTCTTAATGATATCAAAAATTTGTTTCAATTAAAAATTTAAGTAATTTTATTATTGCATACAATTTTCCCCTATTAGTCAACCATCAAGTCAACTAACAAAATACCACTGGCAATGAGCATCTTAGGCCTGGTTTGGGGTGTTCTAAAAAATTTAAAAAGTCAAAAAATTACAGAAAAAACAAAAAAATTATCACTATTCACAAATTAAAAATATAAAAAAATTAATATACATAATATTTTAATCAAACCAACTTTACACAGTTTTCGGGACTGACTTGACCCCTTTAGTACTGTGACGGGAAAAAAAATACATATATAAAATCACTAAGTTGGATGGTAATGTTGGGCCCATGGGGGCCCACCATAGGTCCCGTTTTGATAATCCGAACCGTCAATGTATAGAACTCGTCCAGAATTATATGCCTATAACAAATCACGTTGATTGGATACTGCTAACTATATGATCAAATCAGTTTTGTATAAAAAAATAGATGGTGTGATAGGTAACAGTTGACAAAAAAAACTAATACGATCAGATAGTTATCGATATCCAATTAACGTGATTTTTTACAAGCATATAGTACTCAACGAGTTCTACACATTGACGGTTCCGATTAGCAAAACGGGACCTGTGGTGGGCCCCCACAGGGCGAACAACACTGTCCAATTTAAACCCGAAAAGAAGCCAATCATTTCCTATCTCCTAACCAACCCACTACTATGTCCAACCTGTATGCCTACTCCACTAACTTCTCCTACACACTTATTTATACAATTTTTTCGTAAAAAGTCAAAAAGTTAACCCAAACATCTATCTTTTTTTCCTCAACTTTTTAGTCTAAAAAGACAAAAAGTGCACTTATTTAAGACACTCCAAACAACCCCTAGTTTTTTTTGTGTCACAAAACCTGTCTACTATAATATTTCACCAGACCAACCAAAAGAAAATTATACTTGTTACAATATGTAATATATTAACTTAAGACTGAAAAAATAAATAAATAAATAAATAACAAGACTTAATAACTCCTTATAAATTTTCCTAACCAACCTTGAACTCAATGATCAATGAGTAAAATTTGAAAAATATAAAAAATAAATAACAAGTTATGAAAAAGACATCACGAATTTAAATACCAAAAAATCTGGGACTACCATAAAGTGAATATCAATATACAAAGGAAAATCCTATGGTATACATCTCTCCATATGCATCCTATCATAAATTGGCGTAATTTTACCACAGATTTCGTAACATCAGCCACAAAATGCGCAACCTCGGCACAAATTGACGTGATAAAAAATATCGTAACCAAGCCACAAACATTTGTTATATGAACCACAAAATGTTGGACATTTTATTACAATAATTTGTGACGAGATTACGTATTTTGTGGTTGATCTTATGAAATTTTGTGATAAAGTTACCCTAATTATGGAGGGATGTATACCATAGGGTTCGTATATATATTGTATTATAAAAAACTAATTATTAAAAATCCAAGAGAAAAATAATAATAATAATAATAATAATAATAAAGAAAAAGAAAAAAGAGATGATAGAGAAATAGAAGGCCCAGCCTTATTAATGATGTGGCTGGCAACCTATTATTGCATTTCTAATTGGATTTCTACTTGGCCAATCTATCATGGAAAAGAATCAGGCTTACGAGAAAAAAAATCAAGAAAAGAGAAAAAAAGAAGTAAAATAATTACCCTGAATTTCTATTGAATTCCCAGTTACTAACATGCAACGGACCATAGTTACTGTTGCAGCTCGGGAGCCACACCACATGACATCACCACAAACAAACTACTTTTTTTTCCGGCTGGGACTTTTATCAAATACTTGGTGCCCACCATCGGAACCACCACTTCCAACCCACATATCACAACCATCACCTTCCACCCCCGCATCTGCAATCACCACCAGCCTACCACTAGCGCAAATTCACCCCCACTCCATCTCTCTCGCATCACCATCCCACTTTACCTCTTCGCCATCAACCCACAAAACTACACAAATCAAATCCATCTCCACCCAAAATAGAAGTGGCTAGAGAAGAGAGACTTATTTTTTTAGTAAATTGTGACGGTAATTCTTACATTTTAATTCTTGTAGTTTTAATTGATTTAATTTTAATGTTGAATTTATGATTTTATCTCAATTTAATTTAATTAGTTACAATTCTTAACATTTTTTCAATAATATATATATATATATATATATAAAATATATAAATGTCATGTGTCATATTTTTAAGGTAAAATTATAAATTTATCTAACTCAACCCTCGTTTAGGAACATGTTATTTTAGTAACTTTTCAGTTTTTTGGTTATAATATGAGGTAAAAATATTTGTATATTTATGATGACTTTTTGGTTTTTTTTAAAAAAAATGTGCAAAAAGTAGAAAGAGAAATGAATCTTTGATTTTTTTATTATAGTTTTTTGAATTTTTGAATTTTTAATAACTTTTTGACTTTTAAACTAAAATATGATGCTGCCAAACAAGGCACAGTGACTTAATCTCAACTGATTTAGTGATATTTAAAATAAAAAAAAAAAACTAATGATATTAACAATTTGATTAAATTGACACAAAATCTAAAATTAATGGTTAAAATTGAGTCAATTGAAAATATAAAGACCAAAATAATACAAGAGGTAAAATATAAGGAACATCAATATAATTTGCCCTTATTTTTTTAATTTAACTAAATATGAGAATGAATATTTTGATGAAATAATTATTCTATTTCAGTGAATCAAACATTATCTTAATTCCATACTGGTAGATAATGGCCTGGCTATGGTCATTAATAGTAGGTTAGATGTAGAATAAGGTGGCTGTGGCTGTGGCTGTCCCAGTGGGGTTGTGGGTCGGAGGAAAAATGTGGCTGCGAATGGTGAAATAATGACCCATGTTGAAAAGTGAATACATGAGATATGAAGGGAATTTGATAGACTATGGTGAAAGAGTAATTCCACAATTTCTATTACAGACGTTAAGAGACAATCACTAAGGAGGAGTAAGGGTGTCAGTGTAATTTATTCTATTTTTTATAAAAAAAATTAAAATGAATTATATTTTTTAAAATTTACTTAAAATATGAATTGTTCTTTGTGGTTCTAGAAATTATATCTTGCATTTTGAAGTTTCTAATTTCATAACAAATTACTCTTTTATTAATAAATTATTAAGTCAATTAATAATTTTTAATAATATCATAAATTTATTGTAATTAATCATTCAAGTATTTTTTTTATTGTATAAGAAAATAATTAGAAATTTTTATATTTATTTTGTTAAATAAAAAAAATTCAACAAAGAAATATTTATAATTTTCAAACTATAGAAGAAATAATTCATATTTTAAATAAATCTCAATTGATTTATTTGTAATTTCCCTGTCACCCAAAGTCTCAAATTTGAATCCCAGTTAGGTTGATTGGTCATTGTGAGATTAAAAGTGAATGAAAAAAACATAATATTGTGAGTTTTAAATATTTTTTTAATAAAATAATTAAATTAAGGAAAATTATATGGATAAGTCTGGCAACTCGGATACAGTCCCCCAATTTATCGAGAATGTTGATGTGTGATTGAGATTGAATTTGTGTTATGTGGAGTCTATGTGTAGAATAAATTTGAACCACTAAATAATAATTTTAGGTAATTTCTAAATAGTTAAGTCAGAATTTATAATATTACAAAAATTATATATATAATAAGTCATGATTACAGAAAAACTTTATAATATCACGAGATTATAGATTTAACTCTTATGGAGGAAAATTTAATATTTTTTTATGGTATTTATTTATCTTCTATAATGAGAGTTGTGTATAATTAGGGCTATTTGTTGTTGTGGCGATTGGACTTGGTGACTCAAGTATTGGTCAATTAAATATGATGTTTTTATGTATTTGTAATTATTCTCCTAGTAATTGATTAAAAAAAAAAAATCATTGCAAAATTAATTAAATAAGGGTTATTTATACGAAAATCCCCTAAACTAATGAGAAGTATCATTTTAACTCCTTAAATTATAGAAGTATAGAAATGAACCCCCCTAAACTATAAATATATACATATATACACAAATTGAACCTCCTAACGAAAATGGTCAAAATGAAATATACTAATAGTTTAGGAGGTCTATTTATACACTCTTATAGTTTAGTGGGTAAAGCAATACTTCTCAATAGTTTAGGGAGATCATTTGAACGTTTTCATAATTTAGAGAGTTAAAGTGATATTTTTCAATATCTTAAAGGGTCTCGATGTAAATAATTCATCAAATAAAGAAATTATTAATATTGTGAATTTAAATACTTTTTTTTAATAAAATTATTAGATTGAATTTTTATATAAAACGAGTCTAAGAGATGAATGTAGCAAAACTTTGCCAAGTCAAATTTAGTTTCTAGTTCAATTGATTGGTCATTAGTGACACTTATCTTTTTAAGAGTAAATTACACTTTATCCATTTATGTTTGATTATTAATCTATTTTGACTTTTCAAATTTAATTTTTTTTTTTACTTGGCTCTTTATATTTTTAAATTTTCTCAACTCATTCTTAAAATTAACTTTTGTTCAAAATTAGATAGAAAATGTCGTAATAACTGTCGCATAACATATAAAATATTTTATTATATCGAGTGTTAAGATTTTTATCCTAAGGAAATTAATAATTTGTGGTTTGACAATACATTTTTTTGACAAAGCTTGTTATTAAAATTTTTTATTCAAATTCATTTTGATTATTGATTTTTCAAATATCTATTTTAATGAAATCAATCTGAAATTTTGTGGCTGCTTCATTTTCCAAAACATTGAATTGACTCATATTTGGTGCCTGCAATGGTTTTTAAGTGCGTTTTGTTTTCAATCCGGTCTAAGAATTAATTTCCAAAAATCAGAACTATATCCTAGCCCGAATATGACCACAAATAATAGGCAGTGGATTCAGTCACTATTACAAGTGAAAGTGGTGTCCAAACCAAGGGTGTATTTAGGGGCAAATTTGGGTTTTCAGGGTTGGTCTAAAGAGGAGATTTTTGAATAAATTCTTGATAAACTACAAAATAGGTTACAAGGATGGAAGTGTAATCTTTTGAATTTTGCTGGTAGGGGAGTGTTGGTGAAACATGTGTTACATTCTGTCCTAGTCTACCTAATGTCTGTTTTTCAAATGCCTACCAGTTTTTTAAGCAAAGTAATTAACATCGATGATTAGGAGATTTCTTTGGCATTTAAGCAGAGATGGGGTGTTTATTAGAAAAAGTGCACTCATGTTTGTTTGCCAAAAGAGTTGGGGGGGGGGGGGGTGTGGTTTGGGATTTAGGGATCTTAGATGATTTAATCAAGTGTTGTTAGCCAAACAGGGATGGCGGATGCTAAATAACCCAAATATGTTGCTGTCTAAAATTCTCTTAAGCAAGTATTGTGCTAATAAACCATTCTTGACAGCCCAAAAAGGAAATAATTCTTCATGGGGCTGCCGTAGTATTTTATAGGGCAGGGATTTGCTAAAAATGGGCCTTCACTGGGTAGTGGGGAATGGTAAACAAATTTTGCCATTTGAAGACCAATGGATACCAGAAAAATCCAATCCATTGTGTGGGAAGGGATTGCAGAGTTTTTTTTTCCAGAAATGAGCGTAGAGCATCTCATGGATGTGGAGAATGGTCGTTGGAGAGAGAATTTGATTCGACTATTTTTTTCCTACAGATTGTATGAGGAATATTTTAACAATTCATGTACCCAGTCATTCTTGTGAAGATAAAATTGTTTGGAAGCCTCTCAAAAATGGGGACTATTTGGTAATTTTAAATTCCATAATTTTACTAAGGGTATCGTGACATTTTTGAATTCTTTATATAACTCCATCCAAGTTAAAATAATATCTAAAATAGAATTTAAAGGCTAATATCACTACAGCATACAAATTTATGAAGTGAGTGAGAATTTGGTAAATGTCCTAATTGGTTTCAATGTCAAGGTCCTTTTCTTCATCAATGTACAAATGGGCCTAATTATTAATAAAGTGGGGTAAACATGACCATGCTCAGCCTGGCTGGATTCATGTGATGAGTTATTTTTCATTTTGGTCCTTAGAAAAAACATTCTCCTGTTTTAGTCCCTATGCTATTTGTCATTTCTTATGCAATTACCAACTTTTGTCACGATTAAAGAGGCGATTTTAAAATTTATTAAGTTTTCCATTTGATCCTTACGAAAATAATTTTCTTAACTTTGATTTATAAAAAAATTAACATTTTCTTACTTTGATCCTTATTCAAATTAAAACCCAACTTCCCATGCTATAAGAATTCACAGAAAGTGAAGAATTTTAATGGACTATTTGAGTGATGTATATTAGTAGGTTCAATAGAGAAAAATAAAAATAAAAAAACTCATAATTTTGACATTGCTTTTCTTTTTAGGTTAATATATATATTTTTGTTTATCTTTGAACTAATTTATATTTTTTGAATAGAAAAAACAACACACAACTTGAAAATTACATCAAACAAGGATATATGACTTTAGGCATCTCGCTACTTTATTTCCTTCAATTTTTTAAAAATAAATTACAAATATACTTATGAAATTTATTTAAAATACAAATTATTTTTTATGATTTTAACAATTACAAATACTTTATTATCAAGATTTGTTTTATAGGAAAAAATAAAATTCTTAATTATCATTCTATATAACAATAAAATTATTAGAATTATTAATTGAAATATATTATTCACATCAGAGGTGAGTGTATAATAGAATTATTATTATTATTATTTCATTGATTACTTGATTTCTTATGATTTTACTTCTTCATATAATATATTTCACTAACAACAATTTTAGTAAGAATTCATATGACCAGGTCATGTGGAAAAAGTTATGGAATTTGAAGAAGAGAGGAGCCAATGTCAACCCACGATGTCCTTGTTGTCACAAGGGTAATGAGACATTAGAACACCTGTTTTTTGACTCCCAATGTGTCACGACCCCATTCCGCCCCTAGTAGAATGATGCTGTGATGGCCAGTAAACCGAGGTTACCAAAGGCCAACTTACAAGGATTCACACACAATCAGAGTATACATATGGGGCTAACAAGTGCGGAAGTAATAAATTTAAAACTAAGTAGTCCATAAGAGCTGTGCATAGATCAAATGAAATGACATACATCTTAGCATGGTTTTACAACTTGAATACAAATAAAATAAGGTACATGTTACATCTTGATCAAAAGGCTTCTCAAGCCGACATATACAAAAGAATTTAACTACAAGTCAAGAAGCATGATCTTCAAGATGTTGCAAAACACAAATCCAAAACACATAGGCAAAACACATCTAGGCGTCGCCGCCGTCCTGCTCATCACCTACATATATATAGAGAGGGTGAGCTTGGATACTTAGTGAATGGTACAAGTAATAAAGGGTTTGCATGAATTATATCCGAGGCTTTTAACAAAACAATACAAAATCATAGCTTGTAACAAAACATGGGATAAATCAAGTTCATTTAATAAATCTTTCAAGCTTCATCAATCAAAGTCTTTCAAGTTCCAAGGGAAGACATTAACAAAGGTTGTGCTACAAATGTTTATAGTCCCCTAGCACGTACGGACTTTCAAAGATTGTGCTACAAATGCTTATAGTCCCCTAGTACGTACGGACTTTCAAAGATTGTTATCAAGACCAAAGCTAATACTTGGTACACAAAATAGGGATAGGCATTCATGCTTAACAAATACTTTTCCAAAACAAAGCAAAGCAAGGCTTTATCAAAACGTTATAACATAGCTTTATTAAAAATACCACTCACATAGTTCTTCAAGCGTCGGGGTCAAGGCAAGTCCAAGTCCTACAAACACATGGCGAGGTCTATTGAATATACTTTCAAACAAGCTTCACATGCATACAGATGATCTCGGCATCCTTCAAAAACTAAGTCAAATTCAAAACAAAACACCGTTTCTCATCTCGGGAAACATGCTGGGCACCAACCAGGTCTTGGCCGAGGTCCCACACCTCCTTGCCGAGGTGTGGTCCCGATGGCCATATTCAAGGAAATGAAGTCGGGAAAATTTGGGTTTCCCTCTGCTGAAGAACATGAAGAACATGAACATGAAGAACTTGAAAAACATGAATGCTCAATCACAACTTGTTATTTCAAAATCTGGGATTTTCATGCTATGAGTTCGAAAACATGGACCTGGGTACCCATACTCGAAGATCTTATGAAAACAAACACAAAAACATGAATCTTAATGCAAGCTTTCAGATCAAACAAGGCTTTTATTCAAGAACACATGAATATCACTTTCTCCTTCTAAAACCAAACTTTAAATGGATGCATGGCTTGCAAATCAGGTCTGATCATGCAATGCAGCTAGGTGATCAATAAGAACAATAAGAGTAGATTAAGATTCTAACCTCAAAGCACGAATCAAACAGTTTGAACTCTAAGGATTAAGCTTGGAAATCTATTCCTTCTCTAAGAACTTCTCTTTCTCTCCTAGAGCTTCTCTCTCCTCAAGAACAAAGACACATAGCAAAAATGATACATTTCTAGGTCTGCTGGCTGACTTAACACTCAGCTCGGACACGTGGCACTACCGGGTTGGTTCTCCTCAAAAAGGTGACTGGGTGAAAAGACAAGACTATGACAAAGTGTATTCAACAAGCTAGGCGGCAATGTGAGAATTAAATTAATTTTAATTCAGAAAGAAGAATACCTCCTGCCATGATGTTCAAGCCTTTGAATCTTTATCCTTGAGTGATCAAATCTTGAATATATAAAGAAGCCCACTCGCAGAACACTTTTACAGAACCATATGAGAAAAATGAAAGGGATAGAGTTTCAAGCCTATTCTATGCACAAAACAATGTCTCTGTTTGATGGCTATCACAGGCATATATATAGATAGGCTTGGACCCATATCCAATTGTAACTCCTTATAACTTCCCACCATCAGGGAAGTAGTAAAGTCCCATGAAACCACCATATGTGATATTAAACAGACATCAGTTACCCATTAACCATTAAACTAATTAATTGGTCATTAAACCAATTAAATATATATAATAAATATATATAATATAAATAAATAAAACATGTGGTATATGGGTCACTTTATGGATATTCTTACAGGCAAGGCACTCCGACAAGCAATGATCTCAGCTAAGGACAAGGCATCGGCAAGTAAGGTTTCAATGATCTCGGCTAGAAAGGACAACACTTGGCCTAGCTGTGCCACACCTCAGCCTAGATGTGCCACACCTCGGTCTAGGTCGTACCAGTCCAGGAACAAGATCACTCGGGTTCAAGGATAACATCTCGGCCTAGGTAATACACATCTCGGCCTTGGTAACGAACACCTCGGCCTAGATAATGACACCTCGGCCAATATGTCAGGATGTGAGTGGAGGTCAATCAGAGAAACCTTAAGATGGTTCTAGGTGTAAGAGTATCAAAGGTGTAACCTAGGCTTAAGATGACCTTGGCTAGACTCACCAAAAAGGGACAAGACTAACAAGCAATTTCACATAAGTACAAAGCAAGACAAGAATCTTACTCTAGGTTGAACAAGTCAAAATTCACTAATGCAAGCTTAGCAAAACAAGTTCATGCAAATGCTCATGCACAAGGCTGAGGCGGGGATGAGGGTCACTACACAATGGGCACAAAGGGTGTGGAGGGGATCAGTGTTGGGCCTTGATTTTAGTGTTGGCTTACTGGTGTCATTTTTTCAATGGTTTAGGGCATGGGTGGAACAAGTAAAGGAGGATGAAATTATCATTCAATCAAATTGCAATCCTCTGGGCAATATGGTTACAAAGGAATAGGGAGGTGCTTCACCAAGGTGAACAGAATATAGAAAGAACCATAGAAGAGGCAAAACACTGTCAACAATGGTTATTAATAATGCAAATAGTGGAGCCTCTATACTATGGTATTAGTTCTCAAAAAAAAAAAAAAAAAAAAAAAAGAAGTATAATATTGTGAGTTTTAAATATTTTTTATATAAAATAATTAGATTGAGGAAAATTATATGGATAAGTCTGGCAACCCGGACTTACATTCCCTGAATTTATCCAGAATATTGATGTGTGATAAAGATTGAATTTGTGTAGTGTGAGGTCTATGTGTAAAATAAATGTAAACCACTAAATAATAATTTCTGAGTGATTAAGTATGAATTTATAATATTACTAAAATTATATACACAGCAAGTCATGATTGCAAAAAAAACTTTTATAGTATCACAAGCTTATAGATTCAACTCTTATGGCAGAAAATTTAATATTTTGTGTGGTATTTGTTTATCTTCTATAATGAGAGTTGTATATAGTTTGGGCTATTTGTTGTTGTGGTGGTTGAACTTGGTGACTTATGTATTGGTCAATTAAATATAATATTTTTTTGTATTTGTAATTATTCTCCCACCAATTGATCAAAAAAGAAATTCATTGTGAAATTTATCAAATAAGGGTTATTTATATGAAAACCCCCTAAACTAATGAGAAATATCACTTAACTCCCTAAACTATAGAAGTATAGAAATGAACCCCCTAAAAAAAAAAAAAAAACCAAATTGGACCCCCTAACAGAAAGGGTCAAAATGAAACATGCTAATAATTTAGGATGTCCATTTGTACACTCTTATAGTTCGTGAGTAAAACAATATTTCTCAATAGTTTAAGGAGACCATTTATACGTTTTCATAGTTTAGGGAGTTAAAGTGATATTTTTCAATAGCTTAAAGGGTCTCCATGTAGAAAATCCATCAAATAAAGAAATATTTAATATTGTGAATTTAAATACTTTTTTTAAATAAAATTATTAGATTAAATTTTTATATATAACAAGTCTAAGAGATGATTGTAACAAAACTTTGCCAAGTCAAGTTTAGTTTCTAGTTTAAGTGATTGGTCATTGTGGTGACACTTATCTTTTGTTTCTTTTAAGAGTAATTACACTTATCTTTGGCACTTTATATTTCAAATTTTTCTCAGTTTACTTTTAAAACTAACTTTTGTTCAAAATTAGATAGAAAATATCATAATAACTATCATATAATATATAAAATATTTTATTATATTGAGATTTAAATTTATACCAAAGATGTAGATTATATATAATAAAATATTTTTATACCACCTAATGTGTCATTTTTTATCTAATTTTTAACAAAAATTAGTTTTAGAAATAAATTAGAAAAAAAACTTGAAACAGAAAAGGCCAAAGTGAGAAAAAATAAATTTTAAGGGTCAAAGTGAAAAAATGACTAAATATGAAAGGGACAAAGTATAATTTACCCTTTCTTTTATTTCTTATTTGGATTAAGTACACTAACCTCCCCGTTCAAAAAAAAAAAAAAAAACTATACAAACCTTCCTTAAAATTTTAACAAATATGTGTATCTCATTTTTAATTTTCAAAATTACATTAATCTCATTTTTATTTTTTTTAACTGACAATACATACCAACCTCTCTTGTTATAATTAACAATATACACCAAGCTCCGAATGTTAACTTGATCCATGACCATGTTAAAAATTATAATGAAATGACAAAAATATTCTCAAAATAAAGAAAAGGACAAACTAAAAAATATTTAATTTTTCTAATTTTTGTAACCAAACAGTCCCAACCCAAATATACCCTTACCTATACATGTAGCCAAACACTCCAATAACTTATCCCGTACATCATCTCCACACCCATAGTCATTACCATATGAATATCAAAAACATGGGGGCATTTCCCTAAATAGGCTAAATTATCAATTCAATTTCCAAACTAAGCCTAGTTTTGAAAGAATTCCCAAAATAGGCTAAAACGTGGTTCACAACCACGCTTTCAACGTCTGTGCGCCTGTCCCGCGTGAAAATTGGGAAATCTTAAAAGCGTAGTTACAAAACGCGCTTTTAATTAATAAAGCGCTGTTACAAAATCCACTTCTAATTAAAAAAAAATTTGTTCTGAAATCGCTGTTCTGAACCACGCTTTTAACTTAAATTTTTTTTCTTCTGAAAGCGCGCTTGTGAATCACGCTTTTAACCAAAAACATTTTTCTTCTGAAATCGTGGTTATGAACCACGCTTTTAGTTTAAATTTTTTTCTTCTGAAAACGTGGTTATGAACCACGCTTTTTGGCAAAAAAAATTTTCTTGTGAAAGCGTGTTTGTGAACCACGCTTTTTACATAAATACACCAATTATTTAGTTTCAGTTTAACTGAACTCTGAAGAAGAAATTTTTTTTTTTTGGTTTTTTTTTTTTTTGTCATTGTTTTGGTGATAATGTATTTCAGAATAATTTTTTGGGTTAAAATTGTTTTACTAAAACCGTTCTCATGTTAATTTTTTTTTCTTTTCTTTTGTCTTTGTTTTGGGTTAGAAGGTGTAATTCAGCATTTTTTTTTTGGCTTTACCAAAGTAAATTTATTTTGTTTTTTTCTTGTGTTTGTTTTGGGTTAGAAGGTGATAATGTAATTCATAAATTTTTTGAGCTTTAGTAAAGCCGTTTTGATGTAAATTTTTTTATTATTTTATTTTCTCTTTGTTTTGGGTTAGAAGGTGTTATTCAGTAATTTGTTTGGGCTTTAATAAAGCCGTTTTCATTTAAATATATATATTTTTTCTTTTGTCTTTGTTTTGGGTTAGAAGGTGATAATGTAATTCAGAAAATTTTTTTCGCTTTACTAAAGCCGTTTTCATGTAAAGTTTTTTATTTTTTATTTTTTTCTCTTGTCTTTGTTTTGAGTTACAAGGTGTTATTCAGAAATTTGTTTCGGCTTTACTAAAGCCGTTTTCATTTAAATAAATTTTTTTTTCTGTTGTCTTTGTTTTGGGTTAGAAGGTGATAATGTAATTCAGAAAACCTTCAGGAAAAAATGTAATGACTCGGATCTTGATTCACTTTGGATTGATGAAAAGTGGTGCCCGTCACCTTAAAACTTGTACGGTTGTTGGACTCTTGATATTGATGGGTTGACGAGTGGACTTTAAATATTATAATTGAGGACCCTTAGGTGATGTTTGGAACCTTAATTGAAGTCTTAACAAGGTATTTGGATAAGATTAGATAAAAAGCCCCAAGTTTGGAGTTTGAGTTTTTGACCAGCCGTCACTCTTTTGCCCTTTTCTCCTTCCATACTTTGAATTTGGATGTGAGGTTAGATCCATTGGAAAGCTTATTTCCGGGGCTTCAATTTGGACACAAGAACGACCTAAAACGGAGTCCGTATGAAAAAGTTATACCTGTTCGAAGTTTTGAAATCTGTGCTGGGAGCAGGTACGCTCGAGCGGGAATATGGACGCTCGAGCGGGAATAGCGGGACAGCAGCTCAAAAACGTGTTTTTTGATCATTTCTTGCATTTTCTTTTCCTCTCTTCTTCTCCCCTCCTACATGTCCGAAACCCTAGCCCCCAAAACCTTGATTTGCTCTACTTTGATCAACAATCCACCATGGTTCTTGCATCAAGAATGGAGAACAAGAGAAGATCAACACTTTCAACCGATTGGAATTCGGGATTTCGAAGGATTCTTCTCAAAGCTTGCTTTTCTTGCTTGGTTCTTGAGGTAGGGGTCCTAGTTCTCCTTCAATGCTTACATTAATAGATAGATTTGTGGTATTTTGGAGGATATAAATGCAAAATCTACATTTTTAGCATATAGAATTATATTATGGAAATTTGGGGGATTTCAGATTTGAAGAGTTTGGGGTGTTATTGTTGGGTTTAGATTATGGATTAGGAACCTAGGATGTATAATCAAGGGGAAAATTGGAAGAAGAAAATAATGGGTTAAAAAGTTGGAATTTTTCTTGAAACCCTAGGTTGATTTATGAGGATAATCAATTATTTGGCCCAAATTGAAAGTAGAATCATGAAATTTGTAGGTTGAATTACATGTGTACAAGTTTAATTGGAATTTGGTTATATTTGAAAACTTGTTGTTGATTTAAGAAAAAGAGTGCTTTTCAAAGTGGGTTTACTAGAAATTTGGGGGTTTTTGGAACTATGTTGATGAAAGGGAGATGTTTTGGTGAAATCTTGTCAAATATTTGAAGATGGATGGTTTTGGTGAGAAACCTAGAAATTTGGAATTTTTAAAAGAGAAGTTAAAAATCCATAGTTGATATTGCTATATTTATTTTAAATGCTAAAATAAATGATGTTTGGAAAATTTCTTGTTTATATTTTATAAATGTTAAATTTTGAAGAAGTATGAGAATTGTTACTCACTTTGGAAATTGTTATTTGAAAGTATTGATATAGTCTTGAAGTGACTAAGTTGTGGGAAATGTTTGAAAGGTGGGAATTATGCTATCCCTTGGATTAATTGAAATAAATGTATATTTATTCATCTTGTGAAATTGCATAGAAAGGAGAAATGGGAATTTTGATCACAATGGTAGTATTGTGTAGAAGAATTGGAAATGGAAGAATTGTTGCATTGTATTGTTGTGGTTGCATTGTCATATCAAATCATTTGATTACATTAAATTTTGAAAGTTGATTTGAAAACTTGCATTGAGAAAGAATGTTGAGAAATAAGTTTTCATGAAATGGTTTTTGGGTAAATACGGTGGTAAGTCTTGATAGGTGGTGTAGAATAAGTTGGCCTGCGGGTCCGGGGTGAAAGACCGAAAAATCTGCGCGGATAGGTGATTGTTGATTCTTCTAGTTGCGATTGGTAAGAATGACAATTTGGTAGTACTTGTATAGTCTACTTGCAGACACCGGCCTAGGGATTACCAGAGACGTATTTACTGCCCTTGAAGTAAATTGTTAAGTTTTGAACAATTGAAATTGAATCACATGATGACATTGAGAACATGGTGATTTTGAAACAATGCATTGGAACGGATGTTTTTCCTCATTGATTTATCTTGGCATAGCATTGCATTTACATTTACTTTTGTGTTGAGGAAAAAGCATAACTATGTACATACTTTGTGAGAATACTCTACAAAACTTGGAAATTTATTTTAAAAGAATGGTTGGTTTTCGAAAATGGTTTTTGGGAGTTCACATCCCGCCGTAGTAAGCCGGCAAAAGGTGGATTGTGTTGAGCTATGTGTTGAGAGGTAAGTTGAGTTGATGATGTTTTTTCTTGTTGCTTGTGATGAATTTGTGAAATTTCATATTGATGTATAATTTGGTTTAAAGAGGAAATGTGCATGGGCATTATTTGTAAATAATGGGAACCAAAAAAATAGATATAAGGATTATAGATTATGATGATAAACTTAACGAAGTAGTTGTGTTAATAAAAGTAAGTTGTGAGAGTTGTTCCTTAATTAAATAAAGGATTGGCTTGGAAGGGTTTATTAACATTGTGTTATCTTGAAATGAAACTTTGCGGATGTAATTAACGGGGTGAAATGAGTAGAGGAGAATTGTTGGCGAGTCAAAAAGGAACTTGAACTTGAAATTATGGGGTTTTAAGTTAAAAGTGAAGAGTAGAAAAGAAGAATGGAAGGAAAAGAAGAGTATTAACAATGGAAAATTGATTGAGAAATGTTTGGGAAATTGGTTAATAACATTTAAATGATGTTGTTTCTTAAATGTGGTTGTTTCACAAGGATCTATGGTTTTTCTAAAGTTAAGGGATGATTTTAATGGCTGAAGGTATTTCTTACAAGCGTTTAAATTGTTTTTGAGAAAAAGATACCTTACTTATGATATTTTGAGATTATGAAATGTCACCCTACTATATTGTATCACCCCGCATGCATAATCATTTCTATCTGTGTGTTCGTTATTGATTTAGAACTATGAGATTCCTACTGGGCATTAGTGCTCACCCCGTCGTTGTTTAATCTTTTTACAGGAAGAAAGTTTGGGTTATTTGATTGAAGATTTATGGAGTTCTTCAGTTCATTTGTATAGCTTTCTTAGTAGATGTAAAGGTAGTGGAGTTGTATTTGTAATTATTTATTTGTAGCTTCGCGGCAGAAGCTTGGCATGTATTATTGTTGTTGTATTTATTGAGAGAGGGAGAACATGTATCTTTGTGATTCTATTACTCAAGTGTAATAGACATTTGTAAATGTATATATAAAAAAAAAAAATATAGACCTAAATTTACAGGCTTTGGTAATGTTTTCGAGTAATAAAAAGTGGGGTGTGACAAAAAAACACATAAGTCTCCCACAAAAATACATAGGTAGTACAGACATAAGTCTCCGACAACAATACATTCTGGACACCATGAACTGAACACACAATACATACATAAACATAACAGTTAGACAGACAAATATTAGGCAGACAATCTGACAAACTCATTACGGAAACACTTAGTCTAACACAGATATTACATATTAATGCATGACCTAATATTGCCGAAGTGTAAACATTAACACCTAATTCGCGCTTAAATCGGTAGGTGGCTCAGTGTCTGAATAATCCGAAAGCTCAACGTCAGAGACAAGCTCAGGATCCTCCATGATACCCTTGATAGCCGCAACATTTGGTTCTGTTCTGTTCTTCTGGGCATCCTTCTTAACTATGTATAGCTGCATATCACGAGCTAACCTACGACGCATTTGAGAAATCTCACGTTGTAGTCTTTCACATAGTCGATCAACATTATCAGGATCTTCCTTTTGGATCTCAACAGAATGTGCTTTTGGCACATTCAGTCGATTTTCCCGACATAATCTTTCCATTTGCACTCGCTCTATAAATAGTGCGGGCCACTTCAGAAGTCTAGCATTTGCTAAACCATATCTTGTTTGATTATCTGATGGCTCCTCCACCAAACCACATGGATCTCGATAGTACTTGGGCATGACAAAATGTCGCTTCCCAAACCTATCATGATAAGCACAAGAGGCATCTAACAAAGTAAATGGTGTTTCATCTTCAGCATCGCCACTTCCCCTTCCCTCTCCTCGTCATGAACTGTCACCCCTTTGCAAGTTCCTACCACCTCTGCGATTCCCACTCCCTCCCATGAACCATGTAGCCATGCTAATTTTTTAAAACAAATGAATGATAATTTCGTAGGGCGAAATGAGTTGTAAGGTTGTGTCTTCAGCTTTAGTCGTTTATATAGTTGGTTATGAACAGGTTTAGAAAGATGCCCCTGCATGACAATCCCACATATACGAACAAGGTATGAGTTGTCGCTAGAATGAAAAAACAGAGAAAAGGAAATACTGTGTACCAAGTCACGTGACTTGACAATCCATCTGCATATACCGAAAAAGTAAGGGCATGCTCACTGTAAGGTAAATAAGTTAATTCACTGTTGGCATGTCACTTTCTGAATTGAGAATCACTGTAATAAAAAAATCGAGCAAAAAATCGATAAAACCAAAGCCTGTGCACCAAGTCACATGACTTGACAATCCATCTGCATATGCCGACAAAATAAGGGCATGCTCACTGTAAGGTAAATCAGTGAATTCACTGTTGCCATGTGACTTTATGAATTGAGAATCCCACATATATCAATAAGAGATGAGTTGTCACTGTAATAAAAAAATCGAGCAAAAAATCGAGAAAACCAAAGCTTGTGCACCAAGTCACATGACTTGACAATCCATCTGCATATGCCGAGAAAATATGGGCATGCTCACTGTAAGGTAAATCAGTGAATTCACTGTTGCCATGTGACTTTATGAATTGAGAATCCCACATATACCAAATTGGTGTTGAGTTGTCACTGTAATAAAAAAATTGAGCAAAAAATCGAGAAAACCAAAGCCTATGCACCAAGTCACATGACTTGACAATCCATCTGCATATACCGAGAAAATAATGGCATGCTCACTGTAAGGTAAATCAGTGAATTCACTGTTGCCATGTGACTTTCTGAATTGAGAATCCCACATATATTAATAAGAAATGAGTTGTCACTGTAATAAAAAAATCGAGCAAAAAAATCGAAAAACCAAAGCATGTGCACCAAGTCACATGACTTGACAATCCATCTGCATATACGGACAAAATAATGGCATGCTCACTGTAAGGTAAATCAGTGAATTCACTGTTGCCATGTGACTTGTGTTTCACTTAGCTATGCATCATTCGTTGTTACGACCAAACGTTCGTGTATTTCATTGAAAAGTAAGACTATTTGAATTATTTGTTGTCATTTGGGTACAAGTCAAGTTTCTTACATTTTTGGCCTTGCGTTGATTGCTATTCTATACTAAGAGAATCATCAATTTCTTGAAAAAGGCGCAGAAAACAATCTTGTTGTGTATAATTAATTGTAAATAGTGATTTTGACAAGCAAATCAAGTAAAACCAATTGGGTTTTAAATTTAGTTCCCCAACTGGACCAACCACTTGGCTTTGAGCTTGTTTGTCCAGCCCCCCAAGTTTAGTTATCTGTCAACCCCCCATTCCTTACCAGAGTCATCATTTTGACTGGACTTCCAGGAATTGGAAGGCGACTCTTTCTTCTTTCCTGATGGAGATTGAAATTCTTTACGTACAAGATCCCTATTTCATGAGCCCCAGTTAAGTGAAGCTTTTCACCAAGCTACCTGTTTTGTTTTATGTGTTGTTCAAGGTGGTAGTTCGTTTGTATGAACTTTATTAGTCCCCCAACTGGACCAACCACTTGGCTTTGAGCTTGTTTGTCCAGCCCCCCAAGTTTAGTTATCTGTCAACCCCCCATTCCTTACCAGAGTCATCATTTTGACTGGACTTCCAGGAATTGGAAGGCGACTCTTTCTTCTTTCCTGATGGAGATTGAAATTCTATACGTACAAGATCCCTATTTCACGAGCCGCAGTTAAGGGAAGCTTTTCACCGAGCTACCTGTTCTGTTTTATGTGTTGTTCAAGGTGGTAATTCGTTTGTATGAACTTTATTAGTCCCCCAACTGGACCAACCACTTGGCTTTGAGCTTGTTTGTCCAGCCCCCCAAGTTTAGTTATCTGTCAATCCCTCATTCCTTACCAAAGTCATCATTTTGACTGGACTTCCAGGAATTGGAAGGCGACTCTTTCTTCTTTCCTGATGGAGATTGACATTCTTTACGTACAGGATCCCTATTTCACGAGCCCTAGTCAAGGGAAGCTTTTCACCGAGCTACCTGTTCTGTTTTATGTGTTGTTCAAGGCGGTAGTTCGTTTGTATGAACTTTATTAGTCCCCCAACTGGACCAACCACTTGGCTTTGAGCTTGTTTGTCCAGCCCCCCAAGTTTAGTTATTTGTCAACCTCCCATTCCTTACCAGAGTCATCATTTTGACTGGACTTCCAGGAATTGGAAGGCGACTCTTTCTTCTTTCCTGATGGAGATTGAAATTCTTTACGTACATGATCCCTATTTCACGAGCCCCAGTTAAGGGAAGCTTTTCACCGAGCTACCTGTTCTGTTTTATGTGTTGTTCAAGGTGGTAGTTCGTTTGTATGAACTTTATTAGTCCCCCAACTGGACCAACCACTTGGCTTTGAGCTTGTTTGTCCAGCCCCCCAAGTTTAGTTATCTGTCAACCCCTCATTCCTTACCAGAGTCATCATTTTGACTGGACTTCCAGGAATTGGAAGGCGACTCTTTCTTCTTTCCTGATGGAGATTGAAATTCTTTACGTACATGATCCCTATTTTATGAGCCCCAGTTAAGGGAAGCTTTTCACCGAGCTACCTATTTTGTTTTATGTGTTGTTCAAGGCGATAGTTAGTTTATATGAACTTTATTAGTCCCCCAACTGGACCAACCACTTCGCTTTGAGCTTGTTTGTCCAGCCCCCCAAGTTTAGTTATCTATCAACCCCCCATTCCTTACCAGAGTCATCATTTTGACTGGACTTCCAGGAATTGGAAGGCGACTCTTTCTTCTTTCTGATGGAGATTGACATTCTTTACGTACAGGATCCCTATTTCACGAGCCCCAGTTAAGGGAAGCTTTTCACCGAGCTACCTGTTGTTTTATGTGTTTTAAGTATTTACATAATTCAACATACATTAATCCATTCATTAATCCAAAACATTCATTAACTCATTGCAATTCAATAAAGAAAGTCATGAACTAATAAATGTGCAGTTATAAATGTAGTTATTTTATAAACTTCAGGTTCATAAAACAAATACTTGAAATACATCCGTACGTTAGATGAACAACAACATTGTCTTACACTTCAGTAAGGAAGATATGAGACAACATACAAACATATATGAAAGATAAAGGTGTTTGATTTCTCATTCCTCATCTGACATGTAGTAGTCAGAAAGATATTTTTCATTGTTTAAGACATTATTTCGCTCAATCACTGTCAAATCTCTGTTGCTTGCTTCTGCCATTTCGGTGGCTAGCTGAAGCATGAAATGTCGACATCTCCGCATCAACATTCTGTTGTTCTCCTTCTTAATTCTGCTAACTGCTTTTTCATAATCACTCACATTTCGTCTAGCCATGGTCAATGAACGACGATGAGGTACCGGTGCCCTAAAGTTACGTAGATCATTAAACAATCCTTCTTGCTCCGTTACCCTGAACGCCCATTCTGCTCAGATACCAGCATAATAATCCTTTGGACTCGAGTACTTTTCGCTCTTGTAGTCATAAGTAAATGGAGGTAGCAGCCACACTTTCGGATTTCTTTGCCGGCGTGAACTTCCTGCACCTGTTGAAGACATTGTTCATAAAATAAACAAACAAATAATAATAGTAATTGTAGATATATTACTATTGTTATGACTTGAACAAACATCATACTGGGGGTGTCGCTATTTATAGACATCATACTGAGGGTTAACTAGAGATGATCTAGTGACGATAATGCATGCTGGGGCACTATGGAAGAAGTGATACCCGTGATATTATTTTATGTTATTCATTTCATGCAATCCTGAGTACCCGTGACTTTGTGTACCTGTGATGTAGTCACGGACGTGGTTGTCAGATAAAATCATAATTGTAGGCCAGAGGATGACAATGCAATCCCTTCATATTCGAGCAGTGAGTTGTCAAATAAAACAACATGCAGTGAGTTGTCACATCGCCACGTGAAACTATTTTTTCATGGTTACTTTTTTAATACAGTAAGTACTCACTTGGAATTGAGGATTTCAGTACAAATTGGTGTTTTCAAAAAATTATAAATGAAATTAAATGCTTCAATTTTCTTTGTTTTAAAGTAATATTCTTCATAAACAACTATGAAACATAGTGCAAGTAAATACACAACCGTCCAACTCACTTCGACCTGCAAAACTATCGTTGTTTTTTTTACCGAAATAATAAAATGGTCACTTGATATGTAAACACGATCGGAACTTTGCAGCCTATATTTTATCTTATTTTCACTTAATGAACTTCACAGTCATCCCATTTTCTCCTCTTTGCATTTTCTGCTTCTTTTATATTCGGTAAATTACACTTTACTCCTTCAGTCCATCACATAATTGTTTATCAACACTATCGCCATGTGGTCGTATTAATGTGACTTAGATGAATTCTGAAATGTGAGAAAAAAAAGAAAGCATTTATTTGCGCTGCAGAAAGTCACATGCATCACGTAATGTGAGGAAAAAAGTCACAAACTATATAAGCATGGCAAAGTCAGAAAGTCACATGCATTATTGCATCACTGCATAAAGTGACATGCATCACTGCACAAAGTCACATGCATCACTGCATCGCTGCACATAGTCAGATGCATCACTGCATCACTGCACAAAGTCACATAGCATCTGAGGAAAAAACAAAGCATCCAAATTATTATGTCTGTTCAAGTCACTGGCGAGCATCACTGAGAAATGTTGGACGTATCACTGCGCCGAGCTGCAATTTATTATCGTACCATACCTACTGTGCCCTTGTGAATTATGCAATTCATTAAATAACAAAATAACAATAAATTCATAAATATGTCAATACACCTAAAAAGTAAAACAAATTTGTGAAAAATATTTCAAAAAATTTAAAAATATTTTAAAGATTTTTAAATTGTAATTTCACATTTATTTAAAAAAAAAAATTTCAGGCAGAGAAATTTGACTAATTCAGACGTTTAGTCAATTGATCAGCTTGGTTCTTTTCATTTTTCATAAAGTATTTTTCATAAAATTCTACTTTCTTAATTTTCGTGTTTTTTTTTTGCAAAGTTTTTACTGATTTTTTAAAATATTTTAAGCAATTGACTAATTCAGACGTTTTTACTTTTTTTTTTTGTTTATGTTTTAGTTTTTGTTTTGAAATAACAATAAATTATGCAATTCATAAAAGTCAAAGTGACAACTCCTATCAAGTTGATGCATAGTTGTTCAGGTCATAAAAGTTGGCGTGACAACTCTGATGCATAGTTGTTTACAATAATTTCATACATACAGCTACCATGTGTATATATGGTATAAATATCACATCATACCACAATAAAAGTTTTACAGCTATTTCGAGCGATATCATCATGAGATATACGGTGGTTGATCTATGTTCAGCAATGGGTCGCTATTGGGTTGCAGATGGAGATGAATTTGAATACCCATTAAATCCAAATTTGCGTTACTCACGTGCCACCGTCAATACCATGAGAGCTGAGTGGGAATTTCGCAAAACTCGAGCAAACATTCTCGTTGAGCTATGTCGTGAAGTTAATCTTAAATTTCCTCGCTGGTTAGCCATGCGTATGCCAACTGACACTCCACAGTTGTTGCAAAGGGCATTGCATCATATCCGCGACGAGGTTAATCGCATGACCCAACGTTTGCAAAGGTCCGGACTAATGAAGACCGCAAATGAGCGTACCGAAGATGGGTTAATGGATGATGCACACCAGTACTTCGCCTGGAGCATGGATGTTATGTATGAATCTGATATTGAGATGTCAGATGATGATGATCATGAATGAAATTGTTTGGAAGAACGACCAAACCATTTCTGTAATGCATGCAATTTGTAATGCTTATCCACGACTTATCAATGAAGGGAGATATTTCAATTGTTTTCGAATAGTTCTTGTAATTCTACCTTTACTTTCTGTCCGTTATTGTTATTTTGAAGAACGCTACTTGAACTATACTTTCATGATTTCACATTATTGATGTGGAATATAATGATACTTAATGAACTACAGGTTCATATAACAAATAGTTGAAATACACGTTTAAGCTAGATGAACAACAAATATATATGTCTACATTTTGTTTGGTTATCATTGTTTGTACATGAAAAAAAGAGTGAATGCAATCATTCAGAAAAGTGAAAGAAAAGGGAAAACAAAATATGTTTGTTTAGATATTTATTTTGTTTCCTTTTTATTTGTTTAGAATTGAATGCAATCAATTCTTATCCTTTTTTTCTGTTTTCCTTTTCATTTTTATGGAAATCATCAAAACAAGTAAGAATAAAAAATTGTAAAATTATATTTTGGAATAAATAAGTATAACACATTTAATCATCTGTACAAGTTTGATTTACAAAAACTATAACAAAAACTATAAATAAAAAAACTATACACTCCATATCACACCCGCTAATGCCCTAACCTGCCCCCAGTCCCACAACTCCGACCGTGGACCTCCCTCCTCGGTCTCCTGCGTAGACTCTCTAAATATCTGGCTCCCCCAATCGTAAATGCGTATCCTGTGGAGCCTGTGAGTGTGACCCCCCCTCTACTGCATGTGCTGCCATGTGCTGCCTGATCCTGTCTGTGGCCGAAGATCGGATACTACTGCTGTGAGCTGTGAAACTCCATCATCTGGTGCAACTGTATCACGATCTGCAGCTGGACCTCGACCTCTGCCTCTGCCCCGCACCTGACCTCGGCCGCGACGTCCGCCACGACCAAAACCTCGGCCTCTCCCCGCGCGCTCTGGGGAAGGCTCAATATGGGCCTCATCGTCAACGTGGGAGATGTCAGTGAGAACTGCATCATGTGTACTCATGGTCGCGGTCGAACTGTCTGGTGGTGGTAACTGGTGGGTGGGGTAACAACGTCATGCATGTATCGGGCGGTGTCAAATCAGGGTCAGGCACGTAAGGTATGCCAGATATGTATGGGGTAGTATGTGGTGGGGTGACTGATGTCGAAGGAGCTGATGTGGCAGGCGCTGAAGTGGAAGGCGCTGACGTGGGTGGACGGCGCTGATGTGTCTGGAGCAGCTGCTGAACTGTGTACACCGTAGTGGCCGTAATGCAGACGATCTCCCCGATGGGCAACCTGGAATGCCTGGTACAATAACTCTCGGATCTCTGCAACGGCCTGCAAGGCATGCTGTCCATCACGTCTGAAATGGGCGTCCTCAGCCAAGTGATACGACCTCCCAGCTCCAGCCACCTGAACAAACATTCAGACGTATTATTAGGCTACAGTTGACTGAAAGTAAATCAAGTATGATTTTAATAATTATCTGACACATAATATGATACTCACCAATGCCTCAAGATAAGGCCCAACTCCCTGATATCCAGACTCAGACACGTGGCTCGGATTCCCGACTAGTAGGTGTGTATGTCGCCGATACCACAACATAACATATAAGGTCGGAAGAGGATCACCTCATCGCTGTAGTCAGCCTGTACAATACTGTCCCGACGGGCATCCCACAACTTATATATGGCATAATAAACAGATGCCAGTCAGTGCCAGCTCGGCCACGCCTATCAGTGATGCAACTGCCACTCAGTGTCGAACCGATCCGGCACGGACTGACCTGACCAAACTGTCGGAGGACACGATGGGGGGATGCCACTCAACCACGTCAAAACAAATAAGTGGCACTCTCGCCATCCATATCTCCTGACCCAGTCGGCAGTAGTCGGGGAGCGTACCGAGACCCCAGCGTAAGGCTGCCAGATAAACTACAATGACGACAAATAAATTAAATTTTGCTCGTGAACTCAAAACATATACAATAAGAAGACAACTAAAATGCAATCAAAAATTTCATACCTCGCCCTCGATCATCCGGTCCAGCTGGTCTCTATAAACTACCACTACGTGGGTCGAGACGACCTCGTGCCCATGTCAACCCTCCACCGTCTACCTCGCGGTCCGGGGGGCAACTGCATGTCCCCCTCACCCATAGGAAGCTCACCAGGACCAACCAGTTGCCGCCTAGACGGGGCAATGCGAATCAATCTCTCCCATGCCCAAATCTGCAATAGTTTGAACACAATTACAATACTGATATTATGGCATACAATATGAATTGACATATAAATTCTAATTCTTACTAACCTGTAGCAACACAAGTGGTCCTCCAATCTCCCTCGTACCCACCTGAGCTGCTCGACATAGCATCCTATACAAGCATGCCAGAGCCGCGCTACCCCAGCTGTATTGCCCAATCTCGTCAATGTCTCTCAGCAGTGGCAAGTACATCAGCTTGAGCAGGTTCTGTGACTTATTAGGGAGAAGTACCCCCCCAATAAGCCACAGAATATATGCTCGGGTATGCTGCTGTACCAACTCATCTGGAGCATGATCTGGAAGATGAGCAAACTGCTCGGCCAGCCACCTGACCCTCAGTCTACCTGCCTGTAAATCTGCTGGTGTAGGTGCTACTCCCAATAGCTCAGCACATAGGGCTATCCACTGCTCCGTCGCGAAAGAGGGTCAACTCCAGTAACTGCTCTCGGCCATCAATCCGAAGACCATATAGGACGGATACGTCCTGCAATGTGACGGTGGCCTCCCCGATCGGGAAATGGAATGTATGAGTCTCTGTGCGCCACCTCTCGACGAGAGCAGTGATGAGTGCGTGGTCCAGTCGAATGTGCCCGATACGATACACACCATAGAATCCCGCGCGTAATACATACTGCAAGACTCTATGGTCCAACGGATGCTCCCACAATCCAGAATTTGCCCGACGACATGTCAACACGGTGCGTGCCTCATCCTACACAACAGAATGACCAGTTTAAATAATAGCATTATCACGAAATATACAACAAAATGCAATGTATTTTAATTGTAAGCGTAAAGTCCAACAAACGTTATTGCATACCAGACGCTCTCATATACTATCAGCCCGATGTGCCTGTCTGAACAGTGGAACCTCCTCAGGTACATGTGCCATGAAGCCTGTACAACTGAAATATTAGATCATCCATATCAAAATCTCATTTAATCATAACATAATAACAGAAAAACTGTAATTATTGATTTTGTACTTAACGATTTAAAATACAATGAAGTAAATCTTATGGGTTCGAGAAAAGACAAATTTATGTGCCACTTACATGGAAGCAATTCGAAATTAATGATTACATTTATGGCATATTTGACAAAACTTAAATATAGATTTTTGTAATGCTAAAAGTTTGAATAAATTATAAATTTTGTAAATTACATATAAAATTTGTAATTGTGAACAATGATTGCAGCATTCCAATTTTTAAAATTTTAATTTATAATAGGTTAATTTTTTAAAATTTGTAAATTTTTTAAATTATAAAATGTGAACAATGATTGCAGCATTCGATATTAAATTTATTCAAAAATATGAAATTTTGAAATGGTAGAAGAACTACGTGATTAAGTATAGAATCTTGTAACACACATTTTGAATCAAGTACACAGTGAAAAACTAGTACACATTTTCAATAAATTATACAAGTTTGAATAAATTATACACATTTTCAATAAATTATACAAGTTTGAATAAATTATACACATTTTCAATTTTTATTACACATTTTGAATCAAGTACACATTTTGTAATACACATTTTAAATGTACGACCCCGTTTACAAATAAAGAATTTAAAAATACATAATTAAATGATCTATTACAAATAAAGAATTTCCAAATGATATACAATATGTAAGTATTACATAGTCTTCATCGACCAAGTCGCGCCGACATGTTCGCCTGTCATGACCTGTCTGCTGGCACTGACTGCAACGAGCTGTCAAATGCCTGTCTAATACATCCATCTCATTCGGAATACGAGCCATAGATGTACGACCCCGTTTTACTTCTCGCAGACGAAGTACATTAGGCATTAAGGTCCACTGCGGATCATCCCAATAATCTTGATGCGGTATTGGATTGAATTTAGTTTCCCAAACCCTCATGTATACAGGAAGCCTATATACTGGATCAACGTACTCGAATGGATTGTCACCGCATTCAGACATTACACGCGAACATATGGGAACATGGATAGTGTCTTATCTCATATTTCCCACAACTGCACGTGGTTGATTCATCCGCACAATCTGTTATTGCGACCTCGTCCACGGCGAAAAGATGTTCGCACCTCAAATACGCGGCGCCCTATAAGACAATATTGATACAAACTAATCAAGTTCATGTTTTTAGGCGTAATTAACTTAACAACATAAAATAATACAATTTTTTCACATTACAAACTAACCTGTCATACGATATCAACTGGAAAGTATTTCCCCTTGCGATACCCTCCTCGATCGTTTTTTGCATCTCTCTAGGGTATTGGAACTCATTCCGTACATCTGTTTCAGCTTGGGCTCCCATCTCGTCAAAATATTTGACGAGCCGTCGAAATGTAAATTCAACCATAGCTGAGATAGGTAAGTTCCTTGCACCTTTCAAGACGCTGTTGAAGCACTCTGCATCATTACTGGTCAATACCCCTATCGATATCCACCGTCATATGCAAGGGCCCAGTCCTCAGGATTCATCTTGTTGACCCAATTGATGGCTTCTTGGTTAATAGCCTGTATTTGTTCTAAGTAACCATTACACTTTCGTCGTTGATCAGCACTTCCTGCTTTCCATAGAAGTTGTTTGAGCTCCTTATTTTTGAAATGTGTGTTAAAGTTACTGCAACTTCTTGATATTTAAAGACATCGATGATGGGTTTGAAAGACCAGAAAACAAAGTGGAAGACGGGCATAATGGTTGTATGCCCGGTATATCTATGTTTCCATTTGACGATGGTGCCAGGATTAGATGTCTGTAATGCATGCATGAATTTAGGCAATTGCCTATATGATTCATCCCAATCACCGAATACCATTTTAATTGCCTTTGCTCTTGCATGCCACGCCTTCTTGTATGATATACTATAGTTCATGGTCTTTTTGATATCTTCGATGACATTCTTAATTGGCATATCAGGTTCATTCTGCATACGACAATCAAATATGAGTTGGATTATCTGGGTGTGAACACTATAAACAAACAAATATGTATATATATGTAAACATTTATTTTTTATACTAACCGCAACTTGTCCCAAAATATGAGAAGCAATGTAACTGGAGCTAATATTAGTGTGGTCCCTGTTCATTCGTGGGTATAAACAATGGTGAGGACCCCTGTACTGCTTTATTTCAAAAAGACCATGTTTCCTACTAAGAGATGCACGCAACCACCAACTGCAGTCGTGCTTGCAAGCAGACACCCAAACGTCTCGCTTGGAGGTTACGACCTTATACTCTCGATTATTTGTTGCATGGTACAATTTCACAGCATGTACAAGTTGCTTCTTATCAACAAAAACCATTCCTCTGTCCAACTCTGGATTTTCAGCGCTCCAGATCTGGTTACGGGGAACGACATCACGGCTACTAATGTCAAAATCACCACCCATGTAAATGTTGTCATAGAAAGGGATTTCAACTCTAGGTGGAATGGGGGCATTTTTAGGGTCAACGGGAGCCTCGGCGTCATCTTCATCATCATCATCATCATCTGATCCGCCCAATAAATTTTCTTCATCACACATTTCATTGTCATCATCGTTTAGGGCGACATCAGGACCGTACATGTCACTGTCAGCAAACTGCACATTGTTCACTGTTTCTGCCATATTACCAACAACTTCAACCGAAGTGGTATGATGGCTGCATGTGGGCACATCTTGTGTGTTATTGTCAAATTCATAATCATATCCACCACGTGAACTTGATTCTACACCATGGCCCTCAAATGACTGTTGTGTGTAGCCCAGTGGATAACATTGATCTGATTCATACATAGGAGACTGAAATGCTGTTGTGTCAATCCCATGCGTCAGCAATGTAGTGAACGGACGAGAATCCATCTGCGTTATGTTCGGGATATTGTGTACAACCTCTTTATCAATGTAGACTTCCAAACAATTTGGTGCTTGAAAACTTGCACCGATACTTAATACGGTGTTCAACGCCTCATCCTCATTGATCGGTAATATCTTGTATTTGCTATGTGCTTGCCACTAGCGATAAGGATATCTACATTTGAAGGTCAATCGGACACTTTCCCCGTAACTTGCCACCTTTGACATAAACATCTCCTCCAAATTGCTAAGCGTGGTGCCAATTTGCACCGCATATATCCCTTTCGGCTCAGCATCATATGAGACGCCTTCATCGGGATCCCGAATTATGTTTCCCCCCCAGTAGAAAATAATTGGAACAGTCTCCATATACTTGCTTCAATTAAGACAAAAAAAACATTAAAATAGTAACAATATACTTATATCTACTTGTACTTGTAAAAGAATTATATGAATTTTAACTCATTCAATTACAATTACTTGTGATGCAAAAACTTTATTTAAGTAATCAGCAATTGTAATCCAACAATCATTATTGATTTTTTAATTAAAATATGAGTTAAAATAATGATAATGCTTTAGATTTTTTAGCTTTTTAAGAAACAAATCTTACAACACATACAAAATTAACATCATGCTCTTGTGCACATTAAATGTAATTCAGCTAAGTTTTAGGTCTGAAAATCTTTTATTAATTTTGGATTAATTTTGTATAAATTATATAAAAATCATTATAAATTATAAAGTAACAACATTTGTAATCATTAAATAAATGTAATTGATGTAAGTTGATTTAGGTAATTGATAAATTATAAATCTAAGTAATTTACATAAACTTATGAGTGTAAGTTGTTAATCTTGTTACTTTGAGTGTAGGTAAACTTATGAGTATAGGAAAATCCAACAATCTTATGAGGTAGGTAAACTTATGAGTGTAGGTAAACCTAACTTTACGTCAAAGTAACAACCTACATCAAAGTAACAATATTTCTAATTTACCTAAATTTCTAATCATTACATAAATTATGAGTGTAGGTTGTGACTTTATATAAATTATAAAGTGTTGGTAAACTTGATTTATACATAAAGAAATTTGATTTATACATATTTGTGACCAATTTATGTAAGTAAAATATGTAAAAACGTGTTTTCAAAACACATTTTGAAAAAAAAATCAAAAGCAGCACTCACTCTTCTTTGTCACACACACACACTCACTCTCTCTCTGTCTCTCTCTGACAGACACACCCACAACACTCACACTCACATCAAACATATAATTTTAATATATATATAAATTTTATTTTATAAAATTCAGAACAATTAATTTTTTTAATTTAATTTTTCTTTTGGAATAATTTAGTTTTCCAATTAATTTTATTTTTTTTTTCAAAGGTGGGGGAATAACTGTCATAAACATAAACCTCAGGGGGTGTTAGTGTAATTTACCTAAATAAAAAAATTACATTTTAAGAATTAAAGTAAAAAAATAATCATTTTATATAGTTGATTATTATTTGCTATTATCAAATATTATTATATATATTTAATATTGGTCTGAATTTTACAAAATAAAATTTATATATATTACAAATTATATATGTTTGATGTGAGTGTGAGTGTTGTAGGTGTGTGTGTCAGAGAGAGAGATAGAGAGAGTGAGTGTGAGTGTCTGTGAGAAACAAGAATGAGTGCTGGTTTTGAATTTTTTGTTGAATTTTTACATTTTGCTTAAAAGTGGTTATTATCCACGGGTCAACCGTAAAACCGTGGTTTGCAACCACGTTTTTTGAAGATAAAAAGAATTACTTAACAAAAGCATGGTTATGTATAAATCAAATTTCCTTAATCAGATTTACTTTAAAAAAATAATTACTTAAAAATTTATGTATAAATAAAATTTCCTTAAAAGTGTGGATTATACCACGCTTTTAAGATTTTACAAATTGTCCGCGAGAGGGCCACAAAAACGGTGAAACCGTGGTTTGTATCCGCATTTTAGCTTAGTTTAGGAATTCTGTCCAAACTAAGCCTACTTTGGGAAATAAATTACTATTTTGCCTTAATTTGGGAAAAGCCCCTAATTTGGGCAATGATTTAATCGTACTCATGTAAATGGTAACAATTTAAGAAACACTTATTTTGAGGATATTTTGATAAATCTTGATCTATTTTTTTAATATTTCGATAAACTAGACAGATATATCAATAATTTTGAATGTGAAGACATTATGAAGATTCTTCTTTTATTTTTCTGTTCATATAATTTTATAGTATAATTTGTATCAAGTATTGTATTTATTCAGTGCGATTGGACAAAATTGGACAAGTCATACAAAAATCTTAAATCATAGTGTAACTTTTTCTATGAAATTATTTTTTTTTTCATTGAGTTGAAATAACTCGATTGATTTTGTATGGCTTGTTCTTAATTTTTATTTCAAACATTGTTCACGTAATTTTTTAAAACTGGTGGTCCAATTAGTGAGATTTAAGGACAATTAAAAAGAAGTTACTTTTATTTGCTCAAGCTTCTGCCATTAGGGACCTTAATGACAAAGTTATTTGGTAGGTTATTTCCTATGAGATTATTCCCTTAGGGAAATAACCTCATACGAAATAACGTAGGAAATAACTTAGGGAAATAACGTAAGAAATAACCTAAATAAAAAATTAATGAGCTCTCATAATTTTAAGCAATATAAATAACATAACAAAAAAATTATCGACCTGAACCGAGTCAAACTTGAGTTTCATCAATATTAATGAGCTCTCATTACCAAACCAAACCAAACCAAACCAAGCCTTAAGTCCCATCAAATGGGGTCGGCTACATGAATCCTTCTTCTCCACGCGGCCCTATCAAAGGTCATTTCATTAGTCAAATTAAGTAGATTCATATCTCTATTTATAACGCTAGTCAATGTTAATCTAGGCCTACCCCATCCCCCAAGACTTCCATCTACCGTTACAGCATCGCATCTCTTCACTACTGCCTCTGTTGGTCTCTGTTGAATATGACCAAACCATCTCAAACGATTCTCTCTCAACTTATCTTCTATCGGTGCTACTCCTACCCATTCCCGAATACACTCATTCCTAATCCTGTCTTGTCTAGTCTTACCACACATCCACCTTAACATCCTCATCTCAGCCACACTCATCTTATCTACATGTTGTTTCTTGGTTGCCTAACACTCCGTCCCATACAACATAGCTGGTCTAATAGCCGTTCTATAAAACTTACCTTTTAGTCTAGTGGATATTCGTTTATCACACAATACCCCAGACGCATTTCTCTACTTACACCATCCCGTCTTAATCCTATGGGCCACATCTGCATCAATCTCTCTCGCTGTTGTGATAATTGACCCTAAATAACGAAAATGCTCACTCTTAGGCAGTTCTTGGTTCTCAATCTTCACTTCTCCTCTGCTTTCATTGTTACTGTTACTAAATTTACACTCCATGTACTCTGTCTTAGTTCTGCTTATCCGGAATCCTTTAGATTCAAGAGCTTTTCTCCAAATCTCCAACTTTGTGTTAACTCCTTCTCTAGTGTCATCCACTAACAAAATATCGTCTGCAAAAAGCATACACCATGACACGTCATCCTGAATATTTATCGTCAACTCGTCCATAACTAAAGCAAAAAGATAAGGACTTAAGGTAGATCCTTGGTGTAACCCTACAGTGATAGGAAATTCATTTGTCTCTCCAGCTGGCGATCTAATAGTGGTCACCACCTGTAGACACCCCATTTTTGACCGACCTTAAGACTCAGACATCACCGATTGAGTGCTTGGTGATGTTGCATATCGTGCTCGTCCAGAGGTTTCAGAGTCTCGGCTGCGAGCCTTACCTCCGGACTTCCAGACTCTTTCGTGCTTTGCCTCGGTTTGCGAACCAAGCTCTGTTTTCTCTGTTTTCTCTTCCCAAAGGGAGGGAGAGGTCTTGTAGATCATCTCTCAGTGGCCGTAGGCTATGTTTCGTGGTCGCAGGCCATTTTTCCCATTTCGGAGCCCGGTTCCCGGTTTTCGGAGCCGTCAGGCTGTGTGCCTCAATTCAGGACCGCCTAACCACCTCCGTTTGCTCCAGTTTTTGGCACACACCTTATTTACTCCCTTTCGAGGGACACTGTGGTCCGAGAGACCAACTTCGTGGTCGAGCACCACTCCCGGTGCCTAACAGCCCACTTTCGGGGCCTCGAACTGCGTGTTTTGGCTCCCGAACATTCATTCTACATTTTTGGGCTCCGACCCGAACTTAAGATGGTCATATTTTGAGGTCCTTTTCATGTTTTATTAAGGACCTTTTGTTGTTTGACATCTCCATATACCACTTGCTTCTTTACCCCTCGTTTTTCCCCTTTTCTTGCACGGTATTTTAGGCATACTTGTGGGCTGTGTTGGACTTGGTCGTAAACTACAAAGTGTCTTATTTTGAGCCCCTCTTCAACTTTGTTGAAGGGCTCTCGGCCATTTGAGACCCGCAGCTATCACTTACCCCTTTAGCTCACCTTTTGGCCATTTTGGGGGGAAATTTGAATTTCATTTCCCCCCCATTTTTCCCCCTCTTTTCTACACGTTTTTTGCCTATATATGCAGCATCCCAGGTCTGTAAAAAGGGTTAGAACATTTTGTTTGGAGCTCCTATATTATATCTCTCTCTCTCTATAATTCCAAGCTTCAAAATCCTTAAGTTCCTACACCCATTTACACTACAACCCATAGCATCACTCCTCCTTACTCCATTCCAGCAGATTGAGGGTCATTTCCAGAGGCTAGGAGCTCCTCTTCTTGGTTTAAAGGTTGTTAAAGTTTGGTTCTACAAGGGTGAGTCCCATTTTCCCTTTTCCTTGCATTTTTTTGTTCCATTTCTTAGGCCTATTTGCTTATTGTTTCAAGCTCCGACCAAAACTGAAAAAGTCATTTTTTTGAGCTATATTCCATGTTCCATTAAGAGTTCATTACAGCTTGAAGCTTCATTTTGGCACTTTCTTCATTACCCCTCTTTATGCCACTATTTTGCATAGCTTTTCTAGCCTATTTGTAATCTGTTTTTGAGCATGATGTAAACTGTAGCTAGGCCTATTTTGAGCCCCTCTTCAACATTGAAGAAGGGCTCAACACTGTTGGGGACCTCCATGTAGCACTTTCCATTATACCCCTCTTTGGTCCCCATTTTTGCATGTTTTGTTAGCTTATTTTGCTTCTGTTTTTAGGCCATGATCAGAACTGAAATTTGCCATATTTTGACCCCCTTGACATGTTTCATTAAGGGTCTTTGGCTTTTTGATGAATGTTTTGTGTACTTCATGTTATACCCTCTTGTGGCCTTAATCTTGCATTGCATTTTGAGCATGTTTATATACTGATTTGGGGGCTGTCATAAACTGTAAGTAGTCATATTTTTGGTCCCTCTTCAGTGTTGTAGAAGGGTATTTTTCAGTTTGGGCTTTGCATCTACCACTTGCTTCATAGCCTCCCTTGCGGAGCCATTTTTGTATGCCATTTTAGCCCTACCTGCGCTTGCTGTTTGACCATGCTTTGTACTGTAAAAATGTTTTTCTCGGGGCTGTCTTGCTTCTGTATTCACACTTCGTGTGCAAATAATGCATGTATTGCATAGTTGTAGGCCATTTCATATGCCTAATTTTGAGTTTCGGGATGCGTCTCATGTATCGGGTGCCATATTGCCATGATTCGGGGCTGTTAAGCATCATATTTCAGTGATTGAAATTCATATGTTTGTATGCCATGATCCATGCCTTGCCATACCTTGTTAGAGTGGCATTCGTGCCTTAGGTCCGGTCCTCGGTTTGCGTGCATACGTGCACGCATTTCGAGCGTCCTATTTTCATCTTATGGCCTCTTATGTGAGTGTGGCTGAGGTCCACTCACATTGGTGTAAGTCCATCTTGCATTGTGTGTGCCATGTAGTTGCATTGTATGTTCATATGTTTGCATGCCCATGTTGCATACTAAATCACATGCCTAGGTTGCATTGCATTGGCATGCATGCCTTGCCTCTTGATCAAGTGATAGAGGTTGGACTTTATGTGTTTGTTCGATTTGCATGACATTTGAAATCAAAGTGCATACTTGGTTTCTTGGGCCATCACGCATCGAAATGCGCAATTGGTGGTCCGAGGACCAAGGAACATACCCCTTTGAGTCAAAATCATGATAAGGGATGTGTTGGTGCACACATTTGCTTGAAATTTCATGCCATGCACTGTCTGTCCTTTGTTGCTGTCAAAACTGTCTTCTGCAGGAAGTTTTTGCCGACCGGCAACATACAGTGCCGACCGGCCATTTGTGAATGGCCGATAGCTTCATCAGCAGCCGATGGACATTCCTCATGGCCGGTGGGCATTTCCTCCAGCCGATGGTATTCTACAGTGTGCAAGGAACGTGTCCCAGGACTTTGGCAGTCTTTGGAGAGGCAGGGCAGTGCAAACAGAGGCAGCAGTGGCATGGTGCGGGTTTTTTGGGCGAGTCGGATTCGAGCATGCATCATTCGCGCATCCCGAGGCAGGGGCTGTGGCCACCTTTCCTTTTTGCATTTAATTTGATAATTAGAATTCTGTAATAATTTATTCTGCATTCGGACTGTATTATTTGGGACTGTATATTCTTTTGGTCCCTCTGTGTGAGGGCATATTTGTAATAAGTGTGGGTGAGTGTGTGTATGTCTTCCAACCCCCATTTCTTTCTTCCCTTTTATTTACCTGCTTATGATGGTAGATTAGGGCATATTTAAAATTAGCATACCTTATGCAATGCATGCGTGCATCCATGCATTTGTTGACATGCATCGGGCTCGGTACATCATACAAACTGCATTGTATTTCAATTCCAAATTGAATACGTGTTATTTGTAGCATCCCACATGCCATGTTTAGGATAGCCGAGCCTGCCTAGATTACATCTTTGCATGTGTTGCATTAGACATTTCAGTATGCTTAGGTCCATGCATGGATTTCTAATGAGCTTCTGTTTTGGCTTGGAGTACTAGGTGAGTTTTTATGCTTTAGCATCCTTGCACGTGTGTGAGTGTTGCCATAATAGCATGACTACCATGAGGCTAAGTGCTTATGTGATATAACTGTTTGAATGTCTGTGGATGGAGGTCAAATTACCTAGATTGGAATAATGCATTAAAACTGTGAGTTTTAAGCCCACCAGATAGCGGCAAAACTGTCTTTTCTAAAAGCCCACTTGAGGGTGGCAAAAACCTGCATTTTAGCCTACTTGCGAGTAGCAAACCATTTTCAAAACAAACATGTAGTGTTTTGTTCCAATTTAGGCGATTTGGTCTATACTTGTTTGCTGTGCGCATAACATAGTAATTCTAGGCTAATAATCGGAATAAGAACACATAACGTTTTCAAAATTGGATATCACGGTTAGTAGAGGCCGATCTTCGGATCGGGCGAGAGGGGGTGCTCATAGCTGACATTCCCCAATCGTACCCAAGTTCCCGAGCCGAGGCAACTTTGGTGATGACGGACACGTGGCCTTTGGCACCGAGTCAGGGTTTCCTAAATTCCCCAAAAATAAAATATTTAGGTGGCGACTCTGTATCTGGCGAAGCAGTCCATGTTTGGCACTTCTTTTCAAAAAATCTGTTTTTCCCAAAAAACGATTTGCCGGATTTGGACTCTTTGGTTCAAGATTAAGAACCGTGACATTTGAGTCCTTGAACTGTAGTGACCCCAATATCGAACCGTAACGGGGGGGACTCGCACTCCCTCCCCGGGATGCGTTCGGGGACGTCTACAGTTTCTGGCGACTCTGCTGGGGATTTAGAGAACTTGACTCGAACTCATGATATCTGGTTTTGACTGCACTTGTGTGTTTCTTTGCATTGCATGTGCATTGGTGCGCCTAGGACACCGTGTTTGCCATATGCCATTCCCGAACGATTTGCCGGAGGCTTGTCTTGTCAAGGCATGACCATAAGGCTGATCGGCTATGGGCTCTGACAGCATGGGAACACAAACCCCGGTTTTACCGGGGCACCCTTTTTGACCATTCGACCTAGTGCATATTCGGATCCATAGTGACCATTCCAAACTAGGACAGGTTGCTTACCCGATATAGGTTGTTTGAAACCGCTGTGTACGTAGTAAAACCCTAGCTCCTGACAAAATAGGACAGGGAAACCCTACCCCAACATAGGGGTGTTTTGGCTCTCACTTGCTTGTTATGTGCTTTAGAGTGCATCTCTACAGGAATGCATGTATCAGTTTGCAAGTTTGAGCATCAGGCCTGCGGGCGCCAGTTCAGTATTTTGGGATTCAGTTTACCTGAGGGTATCAGTTTGCAGGACAGAGATCTGGGCAGAATTCAGTAGAGAGCACACTCATTCAGCTTTGTTCGTATCTGTTCTGGTGAAATCAGGCTGAGATGCTGCATGTTTTCTCTTTTGCTAGGGTAGTCTTGGAACCATAGCTTCAGAAGGCTCCGATATCCCCCGAGGTTCATCGAACTTGTGCTAATAGACTTTGTCAGGTCAGAGGTTCAGTTCAAGGGCAATCAGTGGCAGGGTAAAAGGGCCAGTCAGGCACAAATCACCAGTTCAGCAGTTACCAGATCAGGGGCCCTTATCCACCCCACCAGTGAACAGTCAGGCTGAGGTCTCAGTTTCTACTGCAGGGATAGATACCAGTCAGTTAGATGGATCAACAGAATACGTCAGGGGGAGGCAATGATGCGTCAGATGCAGGAAACTATGAAACTCATGCAGCAAGACGCTGTCCGCCAAGCGGAATTCTCCAAGCAGCAGGCTGCAATCATGGCTCACAGCAGGCCGAGCTCATCACCAGGCTGCAACAGCAAAGCGGCGCGTCCCTTCACAACAAGTTCCTTCCCCAGCAGGAGCTCCAGTACTTGGGGAGACGCCAAATGTCCAGGAAGGTACGGACATTCGGTAGGGCCGGCTCCGCCCCCAATTTTACCCCAACTATCCAAAACACCTACCAATCTACCGGACTTTCCCTTCGAGTTCGAGGTCGACCCCACAGCGTTGAAGTTGAGCAAGCTTGAAAAGTTGTTCAAGAAATCCCAGGGGGTAAAGTCCATCCCGGACATTGAGGACGGGTACACCGACGCAGCTGTGACACTGCCGGACAGGTTCAAGATGCCTCACATCGACCGTTTTGACGGGTCAGGAGATCCCATGGTCCACCTGAGTTTGTTTTCAGATGTTCTGCGCCCGATGGGCTTGACAAGATTACAGAAGCTTTCCCTTTTTGGCAGGACCCTGTCGGGTATTGCGGCCATCTGGTACGCCAAATTGGAGGATTCAGTGAAACGAAGCTGGGAGGAGATGGCGAGGCCTTCGTCGCACAATATTCATACAATACCCAAATCGAGATTACGACCCGTGATCTTGAGACGACGAGGCAGGAGCCTAAGGAGAGCTTCTCAGAATTCGTGGCCCGCTGGAGGGCCAAAGCCTCAATGATGACCATTAGGCCAACGGATAAGGATCAAATACGAATGGTTGTGCGCAACCTCCAGCCCAAACTAATGCAGAAAATGATCGTGCTCCCCTTCCCTACCTTTTCAGATTTGCATGAGATGGGAGTACAGATCGAGGATGCTATGAAGCAGGGCTCATTGACCAGGAGAAGGAGCAGCCCAGGAGGGCGTTTACCCGCAGTTCGAATGCGACCACCAGCGGTGACGCAGTTGCAAGATCTCCGAAGTGGGCATGGTCGCCACCACCACACCAAGACAGCACCCACCCCCTTTGTTGTGCATCCACTTCAAACCCCCGAACTTCAGACTATCTACCCCGAGGCAAGAGGGTTTTCACCCCACTCTATATGTCTTTGTCTAAAGCCCTGGGGGTCCTACTCAGGAAAGGACATTTGAAACCGTTAGAGCAACGGCCTCTACCCGATCCTCTCCCTCCAAAGCATGACCCGACTAAGTACTGTGCTTTCCATCAACAAACCGGTCATGACACCGACAGTTGCGTCCGTCTTCGCCACGAGATACAAAATTTGATTGACAACGGGGTCATCCCCGCACCAGGTCCTGCAAAATCTATCGGCACTGGGTCAGTGAACTTGGGGGATAATGTGGTTATGTGATCGAGGGATGAACCACCTGCGGGCAGCGCTCGATTAACTCCAGACGCAGGAATGGCATGCACTGTTCTGAGCAACATGCAAATACCAGTTTTGCTACATTCTGACTTGGGTATTGAGTCAGTCTTGTTGTTTTGTTTTGAGTCCGTCCTGTTGTTTTGAGTCAGTCTTTTCATACTGAGTCAGTAGGGTCTGTCTTGTTGTATCGAGTCAGTCCTGTTGTACAAAGGTCGGGTGATTCTGGGGGTGTTACCTCGGGCGTCACCATTTTGTTTCGCGTTTGTCTTTTCGTTTTGTCTTGAGTCTGTTTTTGCCGTGGAGCCAGTTACACCATCAGATTCTGAATGAAACAGCAATGGTTTTTCACGCTTTTGTGCTTGCTTCTGCCTTGTGCCAATTGTGCCAGAGAGTTTGAACGAAACGACAATACTTTTTGCCTACTTTTCTGTGCCTCGAACTCATTGCATTGACCTAAGTTTTTCAAAACCTTTTGAACACTGCGGTGAAAACGAAGAGGAAGGAATTCCTCGGGGTTTGCAAAATTTGATCAACTGAGAGAAAGAGAGGCGTGCTAAACCCTTAATGAATGAAATCATGCTTGTTAACGTGAGTACTGAGAAGGACCCTGGCTTGATCCAGACTGGTTTCACACTATCTTCAGCGCGAGCGATTTGTCGCTTTCTTAAAAATTTTCAAAAACAAAATGTTTTGCGCGGTCCTGCGAAGACCTGTGTGGAATCGCTCTTGAGATTGTGCAGCCCAGGATCGCTCTCAGCCTCGAGACTCAACCCTTTCGCTTTCAAACCTTGAACTTGAATTCAGAAGGTTCAACGGTCAACTACGACGTGAGGCCTGTGTGGCCAGATTTGAAGCAGCCCTCGAATAAGAGGCCAGGAAAGTCGGATCAAGAAGATCAGAAGATCAGAAGAAGCTTGTAAAGCTAAAACAGAAGTACCCTTCGAACTAGGGGCAAAGATGTCAGATGTGCTCGAAGAGCCGAAGATGAGTCCTCTTGCAAATCAACAGCCACTCTCCTGGATACGGATGGCTTCAAAACCCTACAACCATTTGGCATGGACCTGTTACACTTTCACCCTTTGAGAGGCTCGCTGGGCCGAAAACCCGGAAGGGCGACCCAGGCAAAAGTTAGAGCAAGAAAAATATATACGAAAAAAAAAAAAGAAAAAGAAGAAAAAGAGAAAAAAGAAGAAAGCAAAAAAGAAAAAAAAGAAAAGAAAAAAAAAAGAAGAAAGAAGAAGAAGAATTGAAAAGAAAAAAAAACAGAAGCTCGCAAGGTCGAAAACCCGCAACGGGCGCCTTGGCAAAAGTTAGAGCCTAAAAAGGAGAGGTTAATACCCGAGTGTACCTTAACCCCGAACTACGTAAGGCTTGATTCCCATCTTTGGGATACGTAGGCAACTTCATCCTGAAGTCCAGCCGTAAAACACTTCAATTTGATTGTGCCCATGTAATGGTTTTGATCATCTTCGTCTTCTCTGTATTTGAGGATTTGGTTGTGTTCGTCACTCTGAGGACTGACTACAATGCGCTGCGGTGCCATTCAAACAAGGGGCAACTTTCCGTTGCCATTCAATACGCTGCGGTGCCGTTCAAACAAGGGGCAACTTTCCGTTGCCATGCAGCTCCCCTCCAGCAAGGGGCAATTTTCCTTCGAATCTGAGGTTGTGCATCTCGAGAGTGGGTTCTATGCTCGTTGAGCAGTGGCCGTTTGCAAAAATAGCTTTTGAGAATTTTTACTGAGGTTGACTAATTTTCTCGAAAATTGTTTCATCTTTTCCAAAAACTGGACCATTTCTTGGACCCAAAAAAGAAAAAATTTTCAGTGCTCATAGCCTAACTTGCATGATTTTAAATCAAAAATCGAACAAGCATGTTGATCTAACTCTCATTTTGGTCCAAACTGTTTTAGTGGAAAGCAAAAACAAAAAATGGTCAAAATGATGAACTAGGGGCGCAGTCGAGTCAGGAGTTCTGTCTTTTCCCCTTTGTCAAAATACTTGCCAAGAAGGGCACTCTACCTACCAGAAAAGGCACAACTGAAGGGCACAACAAAAGGCTGAAAGCTCTCACATCCTCCGAGCAACGAGGTATCAAGCCAAGTGCGAAGCACGAACTGGAATGAGACCAGAGATTCCACTCCCTCATCTGGACAGATCTGATCACGTCCGAACTCCAAGTAGGGCATCATCAATCGATGTCAGCTACAGATTTGCTACACACCCAGTTGTAGCACAGCCCCTCTGTGGGAGAAACTCACTAGCTGCGTGCAAAAGAAAAAGAATCTAGCTGAGTGCTAGGGGCGAGAGCCTTCAACTTGCTGTTTATCCATCAAACACCCAGGGGAGGGATTGAAAAATGAGAGATTGAAGAATAGAGAGATGTGCGATGAGAGGAAAAGTGAGAAAAGGGCTTTTTCAAAAAACAGAGCTTGAGGGCCGAGTGATGTGAAAACCACAAATAAGAAGAGGGTGGGAAACACTACCCGTGAAACAGGCTCCCTGTGCACGTCTGAGTGTCGTATCTTTTTGTTTTATCTCGTTTCTTGTTTTGAGTCGTTTCGAGTGTTACTCGATGTGTCTAGGTTGTGTGCCTTTTATTTCCTTGTTGAGTCGTTTTGCTGTGTTCAGTCGTAGGCTCAATACCTGGTCGAAAAACTCATCTCTCAATTTCAAAAATAAAATTGTTTTGTGCTCCGAGTGTCGTGCCGTTCTCCACGTTTGTGCAAAACAGAATTTGTTCTTTCATAAAACCGCAGGATTCAACTCAGGTCATATGAGAACAGTAGAACCAGGACCTATCTGAAGCTATAATGGTTCCGGACTGCAAAGCGAAAGCAAAAGAGGAAAATGTCGGGCATCTGAGTTTGTTCCAACTTCAGTAGGCTCCGAGATTGTATTCCGTGTGTACCTCTTCAGGTCTTGCCAATGCTCCGAAGTATGAGTGTGCCTCTACCTCAAGCTCAAGATCAAGTCTACCTCAAGCCAGAATGGCGATCAGAAATGCTCTCTCTGAGTACCAGTTCCTTGCCAGGTCATCTTGGCTGTGTTCGCAGTGAGTTCCTAGGAGACCAACTGCGACGGTGGAAACTAGAGTTCGAATGGCTGATGCCTAGAACATAAAGGTTCGGGATTTCCGGGACTAAAGTCTAGTTTAAATACCCAGGGGCGTGTCCTCGGCTTGAAATCTGTATGGAAGCCCCATAGGTTGAGATAGCACGTATGCACCTTAATTCCGGATACTGAACCAACCTAGTCTGTCACCCCGTTGGAGAATAGGGAAAGTTGTGAATATGATCAGGAAGACGAGAAGCAGCCGTAGCTCTTACATGCAGATGTTGTTACTTGTCAGCATTTCAGAGCCTTTGTACTGCGAGTTGAAGGTAAGTGTTCGAAGAGCACGAGGGGAGATCCCCGTCAGAGTAGGGCGGTTCACCGCCACTCACCTTATAAGGTGCTTTCTAAAGCACCTCTTTGTCCATTTATTGCTTTCCTTAAGCATCATGCATTGTAATGCATTGTACCTATCAAGTTTCTTTCTCAGTCATGCACGATATTGTATGTACGGTTCATTCAAAGAAGTTCCATTTGAGATCATTCACTTAGTGTATCAATCACACTTCATTCACTTAGTGTATCGATCACACTCTCATTCATTTAGTGTATCAATCACACTTCATTCGCTTAGTATATCAATTACGTTTCATTCATTTTGTGTATCTATCACACACATTCTCACTTTTGTGTATCTATCACACATTCTCATTTTGTGTATCTATCACGCACATATTTACTTTTGTGTATCTATTACACTCTCACTCAGTGTATCAATCACACTTCACTCATTTTGTGTATCTATCACACACATTCTCATTTTCTGTATCACACTTTCAGTGTATCAATCACACTTCATTGATTTAGTATATCCATCATACTTGTTCACTAAGTGCATCTATCACACTTCGTGTTCGCTTTTAGTATATCCATCATACTTGTTCACTAAGTGCATCTATCACACTTCGTGTTCGCTTTTAGTATATCCATCATACTTGTTCACTAAGTGCATCTATCACACTTCGTGCTCACCTTCAGTATATCAATCATACTTGTTCACTAAGTGCATCTATCATACTTCGTGTTCACCTTTAGTATATCAATCATACTTGTTCACTAAGTGCATCTATCACACTTCGTGTTCACCTTTAGTGTATCCATCACACTCTGTTCACATAGTGCATCTATCACACTTTGTGTTTACTTTTAGTGTATCAATCACACTCTGTTCGCATAGTGCATCTATCACACTTTGTGTTCGCTTTTAGTATATCCATCATACTTGTTCACTAAGTGCATCTATCACACTTCGTGTTCACCTTTAGTATATCAATCATACTTGTTCACTAAGTGCATCTATCACACTTCGTGTTCACCTTTAGTGTATCCATCACACTCTGTTCACATAGTGCATCTATCACACTTTGTGTTTACTTTTAGTGTATCAATCACACTCTGTTCACATAGTGCATCTATCACACTTTGTGATTCGCTTTTAGTATATCCATCATACTTGTTCACTAAGTGCATCTATCACACTTCGTGTTCACCTTCAGTATATCTATCATACTTGTTCACTAAGTGCATCTATCACACTTCGTGTTCACCTTTAATGTATCCATCACACTTGTTCACTAAGTGCATCTATCACACTTTGTGTTCGCTTTTAGTGTATCAATCACACTCTGTTCACTAAGTGCATCTATCACACTTCGTGTTCACCTTCAGTATATCTATCATACTTGTTCACTAGTGCATCTATCACACTTCGTGTTCACCTTCAGTATATCTATCATACTTGTTCACTAAGTGCATCTATCACACTTCGTGTTCACATTCAATATATCTATCATACTTGTTCACTAAGTGCATCTATCACACTTCGTGTTCACATTCAGTATATCTATCATACTTGTTCACTTAGTGCATCGATCACACTTCGCGTTCACTTATTGTGCGTCTATCACACTTTGCATTTGCCTTTTGTGTATCTATCACACTTTGCTCACTTCCTTCATTTAGTGTATCAATCACACTTTGTTCATATAGTGTATCTATCACACACGCTCGCTTTGTGTATCAATCACACACGATCACACTATGCTCATTCGTTGCATTGTTATGCACATCTGTCTAGCATTGTTATGCTCATTACTTGCATTGTTATGCACACTTCACCTGCATTGTTATGCACCTTTTCACTTGCAATTATCACTCTTTCTCCTCGCGCGTGCGACGGGTTAGACCTCTTCGGTTAAAAGCATTTGGAATACGTTCTAATGCTTACACCATTCTGAAACACCGGGATACGTCCCTATGTTTCTCCCTCTTCGGTTAAAAGCGTTCGGAATACGTTCCAATGCTTACAGCATTCTGAAACACCGGGATATGTCCCTATGTTTCTCCCCCTTTGGTTAAAAGCGTTCGGAATACGTTCCAATGCTTACACCATTTTGAAACACCGGGATACGTCCCAATGTTTCTCCCTCTTCGGTTAAAAGCGTTCGGAATACGTTCCAATGCTCACACCATTCTGAAACACCGGGATACGTCCTTATATTTTACATTCCTTGCAGAACACCGGGATACGTCCCTACGTTTCTCCTCTCTTTGCGGAACACCGGGATATGTCCCTATGTTTCACATTCCTTGCAGAACACTGGGATACGTCCCTATGTTTCTCCTTCTTTTCTAACCTTTGGGATACGTCCTTAATCTTTGGGATACGTCCCTAATCTCTGGGATACGTCCCTAACCTTCGGGATGCGTCCCTAACCTTCGAGATACGTCCCTAATCCTCAGGGATACGTCCCTAACCTTCGGGATGCGTCCCTAATCCTTGGGATATGTCCCTAACCTTTGGGATACGTCCCTAACGTCCGGGATACGTCCCTCTGTTCCCCCCTCTTTGGTTAAGAGCATTTGGAATACGTTCCAATGCTTAAACCACTCCGAAACACTGGGATAAGTCCCTAGGTTTCTCTCTTTGTTCCTTCCTCAGCATTTCATTCGCGCTGTCTTGCGCACCTCACCTGTACTGTTAGTACATTACATTGTTTTGCATACAAATCGGCTTCGCGTAGCGTGTAAGTCCAATCTTCAAACCGGCTTCGTGTAGCGTATAAGTCCAATCTTCAAACCGGCTTCGCGTAGCGTATAAGTCCAATTTTCAAATCGGCTTCGCGTAGCGTATAAGTCCAATTATCAAAATCTTCCTGCATATCATTTTGCATTTTGCCCCTGCCTGCGGGCACATTTTTGTCTATCTTGTCTGCTTTGTCTAAGTCTTCGGCCTTGTCAAAAATGGGTCGTCTCTGGGCTTTGACATTCACTCCCGTCATTCTTATGACTTTCGAGTTCTGTCAAAGAGGGGCAACTGTAGACACCCCATTTTTGACCGACCTTAAGACTCAGACATCACCGATTGAGCGCTTGGTGATGTTGCATATCGTGCTCGTCCAGAGGTTTCAGAGTCTCGGCTGCGAGCCTTACCTCCGGACTTCCGGACTCTTTCGTGCTTTGCCTCGGTTTGCGAACCAAGCTCTGTTTTCTCTGTTTTCTCTTCCCAAAGGGAGGGAGAGGTCTTGTAGATCATCTCTCAGTGGCCGTAGGCTACGTTCGTGGTCGCAGGCCATTTTTCCCATTTCGGAGCCCGGTTCCCGGTTTTCGGAGCCGTCAGGCCGTGTGCCTCGATTCGGGACCGCCTAACCACCTCCGTTTGCTCCAGTTTTTGGCACACACCTTATTTACTCCCTTTCGAGGGACACTGTGGTCCGAGAGACCAACTTCGTGGTCGCACCACTCCCGGTGCCTAACAGCGCCACTTTCGGGGCTCGAACTGCGTGTTTTCGCTCCGAACATTCATTCTACATTTTTGGGCTCCGACCCGAACTTGAGATGGTCATATTTTGAGGTCCTTTTCATGTTTGATTATGGACCTTTTGTTGTTTGACATCTCCATATACCACTTGCTTCTTTACCCCTCGTTTTTCCCTTTTTCTTGCACGGTATTTTAGGCGTACTTGTGGGCTGTGTT
>JAPPVO010000010.1:80533052-80641022 GCA_030407325.1 Camellia japonica | reverse complement strand
TCCGGTTGGCATTGCGTATGTCTTTGCCTCGGTTTGCGTGCCCGTGGGCACGTATTTCGAGGCCCTCTGTTTTATCCGATTTGCATTTCATCATCGTCTCAGTTTGCGTGCCCGTGAGCACGCACTTCGAGGCACCTCGTTTTTATCATTCCGGCATCCCGTATGAGTGTGGCTGAGGCCTTCTCATGTTGGTGTAAGCCCATCATTGCATTTCGTGCCTTTATGTCATCACCTCGGTTCGCGTGCCAGTGGGCACGCATTTCGAGGCATCTCATTCTCATAGCATCGTGCCCGCTAGGTTGTGTGTTAGTTGCATTTCATGCATATCATGCATATTGCACGGGAAACGAGGCACGTTTCGTACTCCGAGTAACGGAACGGGTCTCAATTCCCAAGTCACCGACACTCCGGATTATCCATGATGGAGTTAAGTGTTGTTTTAGCATTCATCTGCATTCATCCCTATATTGAGTTGTGCAATTCGACTCCTCGGCCATCATGCATCGGTATGCGTGATTGGTGGCACGAGGATCGAGGCATGCATACATTTGTGAAATACACTGCTGTGCCCTTTTCCTGCTCTCTGTTGCAGCAAAACTCAGAGATTAGCAACTTTCGGAGTCTGGCACGCATTTCGAGAAACACTGCAAACAGAGGCTAATCAGGGCATCCCGGTGGATTTCCGCCCGAGGCAGCCCAACATATATCATACATCAGAAGCAAGGCGGTCCCTGGCTTGCATGCCAGTTTTTCTCATTTAATTTGTCAATTAAATAGAAATTGTACATTTATTCGGACTGTTTATTTCGGACTGTATTATTCTTTCATTCGGACTGTATATTTATTCGGACCCTCTGCGCGAGGGCATAATTGTAATAAGGGTGTGTGAGTGCGATGTATGTCTTCCAACCCCCATTTCTTTCTCCCTTTTATTTACCCGCTTACGATGGTTAGATATAGGGCATATTTCAATTAGCATACAGTATGACAGCATGTTTGCATCATTCATCTGTTTTGCATGCACCGGGCTCGGCGCATCATACAAACTGCATCTGTATTTCAATTCCAAATTGAGTACATGATAGTTGTAGCATTTCACATGCCATCTTTAGAATAGCCGAGCCTGTTATAGTTGCATTTTGCATGTGTTGCATTAGGCATTCTGTATACTTAGGATCCATGCATGATTTCTAATCGGTTCCTGTTTTGGCTTGGAGTACTAGGTGAGTTTTATGCTTTAGCATCCTTGCATGCGTGTGAGTGTTGCCATGATAGCATGCTTGCCATGAGGCTATGTGCTTATATGATATAACTGCCTTGAATGCCTGTGGGTGGAGGTTGAGTTATCTGAATTGGGACAATTCATCAATCATGTTTTCTAAGCCCACCCGAGGGTGGCAAATCCGCATTCTAAGCCTACCTGAGGGTAGCAAACCATTTTCAAACAAACAAACATGAAATGTTTTGTTCCAATTCAGGCGATTCAGTCTATACTTGTTTGCTGCGAGCATCACATAGTAATCCTAGGCTAATAATCGGAATAAGAACTCACAAAGTTTTCAAAAACAGATATCATGGTTAGTAGAGGCCGGTCTTTGACCGGGCGAGCGGGGGTGCTCACGATGTGACCTTCCCCAATCGTACCCGAGTTCCCGAGCCAACTTTGGTGATGACGGACACGTGGCCTTCGGCACTGAGTTAGGGTTTCCTAAATTTCCCATTTAAAAAATATTTAGGTGGCGACTCTGTTATCTGGCAAAGCAGTCCATGTTTGGCACTTCTTTCAAAAAATCAGTTTTTCTCAAAACGATTTGCCGGATTTGGACTCTTTGGTTCGAGATTTAGAACCGCAACAAAATCGAGTCCGAACTGTGGCGAGGTCCCTCGCGGGCGTTGTTACACTCGCCGACTTCACTTACTCGGCTCTTCCGTCGCCGAGCTCTTCCGCTTTTTGTCGTTCTTTTTGTTGTCAGCCTTCGAAGGTCCTGCTCCAGTGTTTCCACCAAGAACTACCACAGTGTTTCCGCTGACAGAGTCGGCTCCCCGCCGACCATCAAAGGCGAGGTACGAAGATGCCCCAAATCGGGCCATGGAGGTGGAGTGCCTTTTCAGCTCCTTGTTTTCAGCCTTCAAGGCACAAATCTCTGCCCGTGCATCTCTGTACATGCACTGGAGTAGAGACAGTTAGGCGTTGGCCTGGTACACCTCACACTCCTTGTTTTGCAGACGGTGAGACAGGTTAGTGACCGCCGCCACTGTCTCCATGCAGGACCTCAACGTGTAGTGGTTGGTCTCGATATCATTTTGAGTAGCCATCACTTGCTCAACTGTTAGTGTAGGAAGACTGGGATGAGTAAGCGCAGGGGCACTTGGCCCAGAGGAGCTTGATGGATCATTAAGATCCGGAAAAAGAGAGAGAGGGCGAGATGAAGCCATGTATAGGAAGAGAGAGGAAAGAAATGGCAGAAAAGAAGGCAGTCATAGAAGAATGGCAGAAAGCAGAAGAGGAAAAGAAGAAGGAGGAGGACGATGGAAGAACGATAGAGGAGAAGAGTGATGGAGAAGAAGCAGAAGAAGAGAAAAGAGATACGGAAGAGAAGAAGAAGACGAGAGAGAAAGACAAAGGAGGGAGAGAGCCGAGGAGAGCCTGCAAATCGAGGCCTGCTTTTGTCGGCCAGCTGACGCAAAAGCTGGGCCTCGTGTCAAACGCGTGTATCAAAAGAAGAGAGAGACGCGGGAGAATCGTGTATGCATATATGTATATATATTGTATAGCTATGTAATATAGGTATTGGTTTGCACGTTTGTGTCACAGGTATGGCTTGGGTTCAGTGGTTTGGCCCAATGGATTCAGGGTTCGGAAAGGCTGAATCCGAGGTCAGGGGTTCGAACCCCACATCAAGTCTTTCTTTGTTTTGTTTTGGTTTTGATATATATATGTTTTGTCCACCTATATATAGATATATATATATATATATATATATATTTGTTTGAATTGTTTCTGTCACCCGAGTGGCTTGGGTTCGATGGTTTGGCCCAGTAGTTGAAGAGTGAGAGGCTGAGCCTGAGGTCAGGGGTTCGAACCCCACATCGAGTGTTTCTTTGTTTTGTTTTTGAGTTTTTTGTATATGTCTTGTATAGTCTATGTATATATATTTGTTTGTATATTTTGTCACAAGAGTGGGATGGCTTAGTGGTTGAGAACTCAGAGGCCAAGTTGAGACTAAAGGGTCGAAACTCCGTGTCCGTGCATTTTGTATTTTCCTTTCTTTTTGCGTGTTTTGCATACGTGTGCCGACGTCAGCCAACAGAATATGCCTTCTCAGTAACGGGATCTTCTCATTGACAGCCACAAGCGGAATATTCCCTGAATCTATATATGTATACCGTATGCACATGTCTGTGTCTATGTCTGTATTCGTATGTATTTTGTCTGTATATGGTATATATATGTATACGATGTTTTGAAAAGAAGAAAAAAAAAAAAAAAAAATTCATTCAATTACACAATTGTAATTCTCATTGGTTAAAACATTCCCTCTCTTCGTATAAAATACGTTGAGATACGCCTGTTGGTCATACCATGGTAATTTCTGCTTGGTTAAAACCTTCCCTCTCTTCGTATAAAATACATTGAGATACGTCTGTTGGTCATACCATTGTATTTCTCCGTGGTAAAACCTTCCCTCTCTTCGTATAAAATATGTTGAGATACGCCTGTTGGTTACGCCATTCAATCGCGCTATCTTGCGCATCGCACTGTCATGTGCATCAAATTCAATAGGCCTATGGTGTCTAGGAGACCTAAAATCCTACTGGTGTCTAGGAGACCTTAAATCCTACTGGTCTAGGAGACCTTAAATCCTACTGGTCTAGAAGACCTTAAATCCTACTGGTGTCTAGGAGACCTTAAATCCTATCGGTGTCTAGGAGACCTTAAATCCTACTAGTGTCTAGGAGACCTTAAATCCTACTGGTGTCTAGGAGACCTAAAATCCTACTGGTGTCTAGGAGACCTTAAATCCTTTGGTGTCTAGGAGACCTTAAATCCTATTGGTGTCTAGGAGACCTAAAATCCTTCGGTGTCTAGGAGACCTAAAATCCTATTGGTGTCTAGGAGACCTTAAATCCTATAGTGTCTAGAACCCTCTTTCAGTTGTGCGGTATGCACATCTGTATGCGATGTAACCCCTTTCAGTTGTGCGGTATGCACATCTGTATGCGATGCAACCCTCTTTCAGTTGTGCGGTATGCACATCTGTATGCGATGCAACCCCTTTCAGTTGTGCGGTATGCACATCTGTATGCGATGCAACCCTCTTTCAGTTGTGCGGTATGCACATCTGTATGCGATGCAACCCCTTTCAGTTGTGCGGTATGCACATCTGTATGCGATGCAACCATCTTTCAGTTGTGCGGTATGCACATCTGTATGCGATGCAACCCCTTTCAGTTGTGCGGTATGCACATCTGTATGCGATGCAACCCCTTTCAATTGTGCAGTATGCACATCTGTATGCGATGCAACCCCTTTCATTTGTGCGGTATGCACATCTGTATGCGATGCAACCCTCTTTCAGTTATGCGGTATACACATCTGTATGCGATGCAACCCCTTTCAGTTGTGCGGTATGCACATTTGTATGCGATGCAACCTCCTTTCATTTGTGCGGTATGCACATTTGTATGCGATGCAACCCCTTTCATTTGTGCGGTATGCACATTTGTATGCGATGCAACCCCCTTTCGCGGTCTAGGAGACCTTAAATCCCATAAAGGTGCAATTCCTTTGGTGTTTGTCGTGCTCGAACGACTTTAGGTGGTCTGGTATAGTCACCTGCCTGTGATTGCAATGAGTTCCTAGGAGACCAACTGCGACGGTGGAAACTAGAGTTCGAATGGCCGAGACCTAGAACGCAAAAGGTTCAGGATTTCCGAGACTAAAGTCTGGTTTAAATACCCAGGGGTGTATCCCCGGCTTGAAATCTGTATGGCAGCCCCATAGGTTGAGATAGCTTGTATGCGCCTCAACTCTGAAAACTGAACCAACCTAGTCTGTCACCCCGTTGGAGAATAGGGAAAGTTGTAAATATGATCAGAAAAGCGGCATCCGTGGCCACCCAAATCGGTTAAAAATAGCAGGTGCGCCTGTCTGTTTACACCACCCCTTCTCCTCTCGCGTGAGACGCGTTAGGTTGTTGATTCACTCGATTAAAAACAGCAGGTGCGCCTGTCTGTTTACACCACCCCTTCTCCTCTCGCGTGAGACGCGTTAGGTTGTTGATTCACTCGGTTAAAAACATCAGGTGCGTCTGTTGTTTACACCATATTTCCTCCTTTCGCGTGAGACGTGTTAGGATGTTGATTTCTCTTAGTTGAGGTCTTACCTCTCTTGCATAAATCATGAATTTTCAAACAAACCGGCTTCGCAAAGCGTGTAAGTCCAACTTTCAAACTACACTACGAGCATATCACTTGCATTCTGCCCCTGAACTACGCTGGTTTGATTCCTTGCAAAGGGATACGTAGGCAACCTTCGGGTTCAACCACATGCATTGCATTTTGTGTGATTGCCCAAGTCTTACGGCCTTGTCAAAAGGGTCGTCTTCGGGCTTTGACATTCACTCACGTCATTTCATGACTTCGAGCTCTGTCAAAGAGGGGCAACTGTAGACACCCCATTTTGACCGGCCCTAAGACTCGGGCATTTTATTTTGACTACCCTCACCAAAAAATCAAATTGAAGTTTTAAATTCCAAACCTCACTCATTTTGGTCATCACTAATATTTTATTAATTTGTAGTGTGTTATAATTTTATGTGTGTGTACATATTAAATTAGGTGTGTGCATGTTTTTTAAGTGTGTTTTATATAAATTGATAATTATTGTTAAAACAAAAAAAATAAAAAATAAACAAAAGAAAATTAAAAAAAAAATATATATATATATATAAAATAAAAAAATAATAAAAATAAAAAGAAAAGAAAATGGAGGGGGTCAGGGAATATACGATGATGGGGGAGATGATGGTGTTTTATTGGTGGTGGAGAATATGAATGATGTTCACGGGTGGAGGAGTTGGTGAGGTTTTAAAAAATGTAAAAGAATGAAAAAAAAGGAAGGGAGAGGAACATACACACACAGATTGAAGAATAAAAAAAAGGAGCACATGCACACACCAACCCGGCCACCTTTCACACTACCCACACAGACCACGCACACCACCTTCTCTCTCTATAATAGAGACACACCCACACACCCACAGGGGGGGGGGGGGGAGAGAGAGATTCAGACACCATTTGACACACATACACGGGTGAAGAGAGGAGACCATCACTGACTCACCATGAGCTCTCTCTCTCTCTCTCTCTCTCTCTCTCTCTCTCTCGGCTTGAGGAGAGGGGGGGGGGGGGGGGAAAGAGACCACACAACTCTCTCTCTAACATTCCACTCCCTCTCACCCACATGCACACACACCACACTGAACACACACACCCAGCACATGCAAAAACCTGTCACCCACATGCACTCATGAGACACGGAGCACTCTCACACACACCCATAGCACCAGGGGATACAATCACACACGGGGAAGCTCATGGACTCATAGACCATCACCACGATACACACACGGCACACACAGTTCTCTCTCTCACACTGAAGGACACACACAGCTCTCTCTCACACTGAAAAGCAACACAGCTCTCTTTCTCTTACGGGGGGACAGAGACACACACACACAGACAAGGTAGATCTCGGAGGCTCTCTCTCTCTTTACATTGCGGTGTACCGAGCTCCACTGCCGCTCAACGCCACTGCACCAATACCGAGCCACCACCACCGGTCCCTTCTTCGGCTCCTTGGACGCTGCTGCTGCCCTTGTTTTCTCCTGTATGGGAGTTGCATATTGAACAGCGAAGAGTGGTGTTGGTGTTGCGTCGGTGGGTTGATGAGCCCCGACGTTTGTGGGCAAGGTGTTCAAGGTGATCGCAGACGGATGGTGTCTTACCGCGTAGGTGGTTTTCCGGCACTGGACGTTCAATTTCTAGTGTGATACAGTGGTTGTGGAAGGTGTGTGTGCTGCATGTTCCTTGGGCGAGGGACATTGAGGGGCGTGCTGCATTGGCTCAGCCCCGCCCAGTTTTGCATGTCACCTACTTACGTGGGCCACAGCTTCGGCATTGGCAAGTGAGAATCAGAACCATTTTGAGGAAAATCTTGAGAAAAACTCAAATGCAAATCCTGGGATTGATTTGACTGTTACCATCCTTGCTACTGGATTCTGGCCAACGTATAAATCCTCATATCTAAGTCTCTCTGCAGAGATTGTGAAGTATGTTGAGGTTTTCAAGGAATTCTATCAAACAAAAACTAAGAATAGGAAGCTTACGTGGATTTATAGAGCTGATGGTGGGAACTTATCAGGCCTCGGTTCTTCTCCTATTCAATGCTTCAGATAGTTTGAGTTATTCAGAAATCAAGACAATTGAATTTGGCTGATGATGAGTTAGTTCGAGTGTTTCAATCTCTGTCATGTGCTGATTACAGACTGTTAAGAGATCCCGAAGTCATGACTTCATACAGATTACACATTATTTTCCAAATTCTCAAGGTCTCTGCAACAGGATGGAATGGAGGAATTTTCCAACAGATCACACATTAGTTTCAATCTCTGTCATGTGCTGATTCAATCTCTGAAACATGAATGGTTGTTAGTTGCTGAATGGCTCGGAGTTTAAAACTTTTATCTTTATTTTGAGTGTTTTGTGAGGTTTTATTTTATTTTATTATTTCTCCCTCCTCCTTTATTCGGATCTGTAATATTTAAAGAATTGTAATAATTCCCCCACCCCGCTTCCTTCTATCCCATTCTTTTATCGCTTTCCCTAACTGTGTGTATGTATATATCTGACATGCCATGTATATCCTTGCTTTACATCCATGATCCATGTATAAGATTTGGCTAAATTTGCATCTTTATGCTTTCATTGATTATCCCATGATTTTGTGCGCTATCACATGTTTTGCAATGTTTCACATGCCATATTCTAGAAGCCAAATCTTTAGTGCATCTCATGAGTGAATTGCATTAGGATTCTGTATATAAGATCATGCATTTTTTCTAACTTTGTTTTACTAACTTTGTTTTGTAGTTGTTCGAGGGACGTCGGTCAATTTGTGAGTTTTTATGCTTTAGCATCCCATTTATGTGTGATTTTCTTATTATGTTTAGCATCCTACCATGAGGCTAAGTGATTAAATGATAAACTGTTTGAATGCCTGTGGATGCAGGCTTGTTGCCTGAATTGGAATGATTCAACGACTGTACGTTTAAGCCCACTTTGTAGTGGCAAATTCACAAACTTTAAGCCCACTTGATGGTGGCAAAATCAAACCGTTTTCAAAACAAACATGAGATTGAATTGTTCCAATTTGAGCAAACTAGTCTATAATTGTATGCTTCACATAGTAAATTTTAGGATTTACTAAAATAATCAGAACATAAACATATAAAGAAAATAAAAAGTCATATCATGGTTTAGTAGAGGCCGATCTTTTGATCGGGTGAGTGGGGGTGCTCATTATTGACCTTCCCCTCTCATACCTAAGGTTCCGAGCCAAGCATCCTTGGTTACGACGAACAGTGGCCTTTGGCCCGAGTCATGGGTTTCCTAATTTCTCAAAATATTAGGTGGTGACTCTGAGATCTGATGACGCAGTCCATTTTTGACAAAATTGAAATAAAAATGATTTTTCAATAAAAGTTGCCAAATCTGGACTCTCATCTACGTTTCACATTGCACTCGTGAGACTTGAGATCAAAGAGATCTCGGGAGTTCGAACTGTTTGACGCGCGCGGGTACCCCCCGGGCATGTTACACACACTCAAATTAATAGGTAGAACTATAATTCGAAACTCTTACCAAACGGAGATGATTCACAAACCCACAAAGTAGTAGTCCCACCAACACACTGGTAAGTAAGAGACTAAGGCCTCGTTTGGGAACAGACTAATTTAGTAATTTTTTGATTATTTAGCTAAAATATGAGCTAAAAAAAACTAGTATATTTGTGATGACTTTTTGACTTTTTACGAAAAGATGTGCAAAAAGTAGAGAGAAAAGAGAATCTTTGACTTTTTGGTATGTGTTGTTGGCTTTTTGGCTTTTTTAGTGACTTTTTGACTTTTTGGCTAAACCGGTCTGTTGCCAAACGAGGCCTTAGCCAAAAAGCCAAACCGACCTCGTTTGGCAAGTGGTTTTTCTAGCCAAAAAGTCAAAAAGTCACTAAAAAAATCAAAAAGTCAACAACTCATACCAAAAAGTCAAAGATTCTATTTTCTCTCTACTTTTTGCACATCTTTTCGTAAAAGTCAAAAAGTCATCCCAAACATACAAGTTTTTTTAGCTCATATTTTAGCCAAATAGCTAAAAAGTTACTAAATTAGCCTGTTCGTAAACGAGGCCTTATTTTTAATTTTTTTGTTTTTAATAAATTTTAAATTATGTCAAAAAAATTTTACTTTTTTGATTTGTGTTATAGATGAATTTAAAAAGTAATTTTTTTTGAAAAATTTTATTAAAAAAATAAAAAAAATCAAAATAAGTTAAAAAATTTACTATTTTTTATTTGTTTTTGTCTTTTCTTAAATCTTTTTAATATTTTTTTAATTTTCTGATTTACCTTGTAAAGTAGAATCTAGAAATTTAAAACTTTTTGAAATTGTTTAAGAAAAAATCACTAAAGATGAAAATAATCTAATAAAAAAAGTCATAAAAAAGCAAACTCCAAACACCCACTAAAAATACAATTGAGATTTGTGGATTCCTTAAAAAGTATAAGGTGAAAATTATGAAAAATTGTTAAATATGCAAGGTGTATCACATGGTATTATTTATGGGTCAGGCTTCTTTCCAATTCGAAATCAAATTGGAGTGTACAGTTTGTGGGCCCACTACAAAAATCCACATCTATAAACCGTTCAATATGTAGGACTCGTCAAGTACTTTATCCATGCAAAAAATCATATTGATTAGATATCGATAGTTACTTGATCAGTCAAATTTGTGTCAACGATAAGTATGATTTTTAAAACTAAATTGTTGACATAAATATAATATGGTCAAGTGGTTATTGATATCCAATCAATATGATTCTTTACATGGATAAAGTACTTGACCAACCCTACATATTGAACAGTTTGGATTATTGATGTGGGCTCTGTGGTGGGCACACAGGCCCAACAATACTTTCCAATTGAAAAACCCAATTGGAGACAAGCATTTCCCTTATTTATGTGGTATTTTAATAGATGACAAATTAATAAATACATTAAGTGAGTCATCAAATTTTTTTTTTTTTTTTTTTTTTTTTTTTTTTTTTTTTTCAATTACCTAACAGAGTTAAGTCAACATATTGAGAAAATTTCATTTTGCTCTTTAAACTATCACTCAAAAGTCAATTCAACAATAAGGATAAATTACAAATACACTCCTTGAGATTTGATTAAAATATGAATTGCCCCTTGTGATTCTAGAAATTACATTCTACCCTCTGATGTTTCTAATTTGATAACAAATTGCTCATTTTATTAATAAATCATAAAGTTAATTAACAATTTTTAATGATATTAGAAATATGTTTCAATTAATAATTTGGATAATTTTATTATTGTATAGGAGAGCAATTATGAATTTCATTTTGTTAGTTAATTCTGTTAAATAAAAAATACTAACAAGGAAGTATTTGTAATTTTTCAAACTAAAGGGACAATCTGTACTTTAAGCAAACCTCAGGAGGTGTATTTGTAATTTACCCTTTTAATAACATCAATTTCACACTTGGACCATTTGATTTTGGATTAATTTTATCCCGCCTATAATCAAACAAAAGTTATTGATGGGATACATAGAACTTCATTTGATATCTCATTTTACGTTCAAAATTATCTTCAAAATATCAATTAGATCTCTTTTGAAAATATAAAACAATTAAATTTAAATATTTAATAATAATTTTCATCTAAAAAAAGTGAGAATAATAAATTTTAAAGAATAAACATTACAAAAAAATTTATTTAAAAAATACATCTCATATAAAATTTTTGCTTTAAGTGTCAAATTAATTTAAGCCAGTTCTAGGAAAACAAATTGAGTCCAAAATTATGAGTTTATTCTCTCTCTATCACCGATTGAATTGATCAATTAGTAGTAGGTTGAAAATCGTATTAAAATTTTTTTAGATCACACATGTTTTGAGAGAAACATCTTCAAATTAAATTTTCTTTAATTTTCTAATTTTCTAATTGAGATTTTCAAGATAGTTTGAGAGTAAAATGAAATTTCTATATCATGGATTCGATTATGTAGCTAACGACGAGATAATATGAAAATTTTGAATGATAATTTAGAGGGTAAAATGATTTTTTTTCCCAATAAATTTCACTCTTTATTTTTGTCTACATGATTTAAAACATAGATAACGGTGTAGAAATTTTTCTTTTGAGTGATTGTTAAAAGGATAAATGATAATTTTCTATCATATTTCACTCTATAAATTCTTCAGTTCATGCTTTAAAACACCACATGCACAATGCTCTACAGGGACTAATAAGTAGCCGGACTTGAAAAGTACAGATGGAGAAATGGAAACCATTTGAGGGAGTCAAAAAGTTACGTACAATTCCCAGAGAAAAAGACTTAACTGTTTGGAAAAATATATGATTTCTCATAAGTAAATTAATTAATAAAAATAAAATTTAATATGAAAAAAATAAATTAATAGCGACATAAGAATTTTTATATGGTTCTTTCAATATGAGGTACGTCCATGGGATTGAAATCTAATTTCACTATCAACAAAAGAGTTTTCAAACAATTACAAACGAGACATGAATGGTCTCACAAAATCACCCTTAGGTGAATTTCAAATAATCACAAATAAAAGAAAAAAGACCTCACCAAAAAGATAAACAAAAATCTTCAAAACAAACTATAGAAGACCCAAAACTAACAAACCAAATCAACTTCGAAATTGAGCCAAAACAAAGGCACAAAGTACTAGATTTGATTGAACCAAAAACAAACAGTAGCACTGTGCTTCTCCACCAATTCCAAACCCACAAATGGATTCATCAATATTGTAGCTGCGGCACTCTCTGCTAAGAAGAATAAAATAACAATATATATATATATATATATATATGGGTTAAGTCTTGGGTTTTGACATAAAAATCCTAATTGCTATCAAACTGAATATTAAATATCTATTGGGCTTCTAAAAAATTAGATATAATATATAAATATATTATTGTTTGGCTACATATTTTGTACAAGTCAATCACAATTTAAACACGTGGCAGGATGAGGACAATACGGGAAAGCAATTGAAGTCTTCAATCATAATCATATCACGTAGTAGTGTAGTATTGGTTTTGTAGATCTGCGTAGCACTGGATCAGCAAAGAGAATGCAAGATGACATGGCTTCAACGGTTATTCATATTTAAATTCAAAATCAAGAGAAACACGTAACTGCAGATATGGCATAGTGGAGCTAACTATAAGGGCAACATGATCAGCTAATCAAGCTGAATCAATGAAGGATGGTTCGACAGTTAGAAATGCAGTTCGACGGTTGTCATTGAGAAGTATAAATAGAGAGAAGAGCCCCAGAAAAGGGCCCCTAGACTCAGATCAAAAAACCCAGTTTTATCTACTTTATTTCCTTTCCTTTTTTTTACATTTCTTGTTCTTTACGTTTTTGTACTTCAAATTCCTGCACTGCACTTCGTTCATAGGAGTAGTTTCAAGTAGTTTGTTGCTGTAAACCTCTACGAGGCTGATTTGGATCTTTGTAAGTCTTTCATTTTACTTAATGAAATGCTATAATTGTTCTTCATTTAATTATTGTTTACTTAATTTTCCTAAACAAAGCCACCAGTAAAAGTCCTCTTCATTGAGGCTGAAAGAACTAAAACACAATCGTCTGATAATTGGTTGGCAATTAACATTCTGTAAGGACTGATTGATCCTTGCTGGCACGCTCACAATTACAAAAATAACCTTCGAAAGCCAAAAAGCCAACATATATTTTTGGCACGCCCAGTGGGACAAATTAAAATGGCTAGACGTAGGAGACAAGGAGAAAATGAACGCTTAGAAGAAGGCGTGGAAGGAGAGGTAGAAATGTCTAATCTAGAGGATAATGTGATGACACATCCTGTGAAAGTATCTGTTATGTCAGAACCTATGGTCGAACAGACCAGCACTTCGGAACAAGTACCACATGTTCAAAGTATTGGACGAGGCCAAGGAATTGGACCATCCACTGTTCCATCTACTCAGCCAATGAATCCATGGGGAGGCCTAGTAGATGCCATGGGACAGCAGTTAATGAACACAATGGAAAGATGGGCAACATCCTTTTTGGATCGAATGAATACTCATCAACCAACTAATGCAAGGCATATAGAGGAAAATTCAAATGTCCCTCAGCAAAGATTGGCTAGAGATAAACAGCCTATGCAGAGTAATGGACATACTAATGGTCAAACTAGTAACCAAAACCATGAAAGACCACCACCTCAGTCTTGGTATGAGCCTCTTTCGAGGCCTATGGCAAATCAAAATGCCTCATTACTTAACAGTGAAGCCATGCAAATTGGTGGATCTGGCCCAACACAAGATAATGGCATAAGGATAGTTCCAAATCCCATGTTCGAAGCCATACCTAGCACGAGGGGGTTCACTAATCCTTTGTTCGAATTTATACCCGGGGGTTTGGAAGGTTTCTTCTACACTGGAAGACACAACACCTGTTCCAGCACCTTTCGCAGGTCCTTTTGCAGGACAGGCTCAAAGGGGTCACCATATCCCTCAACAGCAGCCAGCACCACAGGGACAACCAGTCCCAAACATACCACTCTATGGACCAAGAGGACTACAAGCACAAGGTTGTCCACCAAATCCTATGTTTATTCCTCTAGTAGTGGTTCAACAAGAACAAAATATGGTTTATAGGGACCAAATTGCTGATATTGTTAGAGAGATGTGTGGACCAATGGCTCGGGAGATTCAAACTCCTGTGTATAGGAAACCATACCCAGAATGGGTAGATAGGGTACATGAATACCCAAGAGGCTTCAGGATACCAGACTTTGCCCTTTTTTATGGGAATGGAAACCAGTCAACGGTTGAGCATATTGCTAGGTTCGCTGCTCAGTGTGGTGAATTTACCAATAATGACTACATGAAGTTAAGATTGTTCCCAAATTCTCTAACTGGGGCAGCCTTTGTATGGTATATTAACCTTACACCTGGCTCTATCCAAACTTGGCAACAAATGGAAGAGGCATTTCATGCTCAATTCTTCCAAACAGAGCCAGAGGTTTCCATGGCAGACTTGGCAAGATTGAGTCAAAGGCCTGATGAGAAGGCTACTCAGTTTATTGCCAGATTTAAAAGAGCACGAAATAAATGTAGGATCATCTTACCAGAGCCTGAATTTGTGAGATTGGCTCAAAATGGTCTAGAGTTTAGGCTTCGAAAGAAGTTTGACTCAACTGAGTTTAGAGACTTAGTGGAATTAACCTATAAGGTGTCTAGGTATGAAGCATTACTAGAAGAAGAACAAGATCGAAGTAATGCATCATACAAGACGTATTATAGAGATCCTAATTATGAGATTGATGCAGCAGAGATTGTAGGGAAAGAACCTGTGATCTGTGAGGCATTAATTCATAAAGACACAACAATTGACCAGCAGTTTAAAAAGAAAGACCTTCATAGGAAATACTCTTTTGATTTGACAAAGGCAGATGACATTTTTGATCATTTGCTTGCTGCAAACTTCCTGAAGTTACCAAAAGGAGTCAAAATTCCATCTCCAGAAGAACTTAAAGGAAAAGTGTATTGTAAATGGCATAATTCTTGGTCTCACTCAACTAAAAACTGCATTATTTTTTGAGACAGGATCTAGGAGCAGATTCGAAAGGGAAGTTTGAAATTCCCAGTTAAAGTAGAAAAAGCCATGGGGATTGACACTAATCCATTCCCAGAAATTGGAGAAGTGGCAGCCAATGTTATTGTGCCAAACTTCCAGAACTTGTCCTTAAAAGAATTGGAAGAGGTCAATGTGCAAATGCATGTTGCCAGTCAGACTACTGTCAAGAAAGATGCTAGAAGTCTGCCAGCTATTGGACAAGGTTTTCCAGACCAGAGGGAAGATTCTGATGAAGAAGCACTGGATGATGATTCTTTAGAGGCAGCTGTCATGCAAAGAATGTGTCCCAGATGCAGGTTGAGCTATAAGTGGCTGAAAGGGCTTCCGATTGATGGGAAGCAGTATTACAAAGATGTGCAGAGGCGTCCTAAACCAACCAGTGCTTATAACAAAAGGGCATATCCAACTGGTATTAGGCAGCAGCCATTAATGGCTGAGCCAACGGCCACTAGAGTGCACTCCAAAGGCAAGAGACCTCTACATGAATCTAGACCACCTAACTATTATAGAATGAGGGAAATCCTGGGATCAAAGCCAGGGATTGGCCTCCTAGACCAGCCTCACGTAGGACGAAAAGTGGCCACCTTCATTGAAGGCCTGAATTGGGCCCAAAACAGGGAGTCAGGGCCAAGCAATGGCCTTCACAGCCAGCTTCGAAGATGGATTCGAAGGACGAAAGAGACAGTTCAACAACTGGGCCAGTGGGTTCATGGGTACCTGGAGTTCCAGATTGGTTTGTCATGCAGAACAAACCTAGGGAGATGTCTACCCAAAGGAATGTTGTTGGAAACCAAGGTAGGATGGTTAAACCTCCTTTGGTGGCTCCAAACAATTGGGTGTTACTTAAGCACCCAAAAACAAAGGAACCAAATATGGTCCCAGTGATTTCTAGGTCCCAAAGAAGGAAGATCCAACGAAGGTACACTCAGTACCAGAAGGATCTGAAAGAAAGTGGAGAAAGCTCTTCATTGGTCCAGCCAAAGAGCCAGGCAGAAAGAGAAGAAAATTCAAAGTCAGATCATGATCCAAAGTCGACTCTTCAAGACAAAAGGAGTTGCAGCAGAGAACAATTGGCCAAAGTTCACTCCGAACTAAAAGCCAAAGAAAGATCCAGTTTGGCAGGATTGGAAAAGGCTTTGATGGAAAGTGATAGTGAGATAGAGGAAGAAGTCGGCCTAGGCCAAAGAAAGGAGATGGTTGAGGAAGAAATGTTTGAAGTCTTCATGGCTAAACAGACATTTTTGGTTGGAAAACCAGTAGAAACAGACCATTCGAAGAAAGCTACTATTACTGAAGTGCCAGAGTGCAGCATGGAAGATGCTTTTGAAGTAGTAGAACAAGTTGGCCAAGAAGGAAAACAGGTACAGCCAATCATCCAATTTGGCTTGTTTCCTCCGGTGTCAGTGAATATGGTGCTTATATTACCACAGGAGTTTCAAGCTGGAGATGACAACTGAGGTCAGGAGATTGACCCAATTCCAGTTTCCAGTGAAGACTCACAAATGAGTATGGTGCAAGATGAATCCGAAGTGGCCACACCAATGGAAACTGAAGATGAGAGTGAGGAGGAGGTGAGTATAAACCTCTCATACCCTTTCGAGTATCCCACAACATCCATGACACAGCATGTCAAACCTTTGTATATCAAGGCCTTCTTCGATGGGATACAGATGAACCGGGTATTGGTGGATAATGGGGCAGCAGTAAACCTGCTTCCGAAATCTTCTTTGAAGAAACTAGGAAAGAGGAACCCCAGGCTAATCCCAACCAGTACAACCATTGCTGGTTTTGCTGGAGACAAACAGATGGCTCAAGGCATTTTGCCCATCAACCTGAGTGTGGGAACCAGGGACTGTATGACTGCATTCTTCGTTATCGACAGCAATGCTAAGTACAATGCTCTACTTGGTAGGGATTGGATTCACACCAACAAGTGTGTGCCTTCCTCTCTACATCAGAAAATAATGATGGCCTTGGGCAGTGGAGAGACAGAGGAGATCAATGCAGATCCTCAACCCTTCATAGCTTGTGCAGATTTTGCAGAGGCCAAATTGTATACTGAAGGAGTGGCACCACTCAGTATACTGAGAAAACCTGATGGATCAGCCGAAGTGACGGCTGATGAGGAATTAGCACACCTGAAGCACTTAGTCCAGGAAAGTGCTGATGAAGAGTTTGTCGTTAAGGATGATAATGATGCCTGGTTGTAGGCAAAGAGATGGAACCCAGGAGGCCAAATCTTTGGCTTTAATTAAGTTCTCAGCATTGGACATAAAATCAATATTCCAGAAAACGCAAGAGCAAGAGAAAGAAGCCATGATAATTGGCTGGAAGCAGGAACAACAACAGGTCAGATGTTTGGCCTTGGATAAATACTGTGCTTTGGACATTGAAACAAAAGTCCAGGAGATACAGGAGGAAGAAGCCTTGTGGACAGACTTTGTCTATGAGGAGGAGGGTAAGGATGTTGAATCAAAGAAACTGGGAGCAGGACAAAGCAAGGAGATTGCTTCGAAGTCAGAAGGAATCAAAGAAGGAGCATCAGTGAGTTTTCAGGTACAAGATCCCTTGGAAGAAGTGGACTTAGGGGAGGGTTCTATACAACAGCCCACTTATATAAGTGCTTGGTTGAATGCTCTTGACAGGGACCAGTTGTTGGTGGTCTTGAAGAGATACAAATATTGTTTTGCATGGTCTTATAATGAACTACCAGGATTGGATAGGTCATTAGTGGAACATAGGCTCCCTATGAGGCCTAATTTCAAGCCATACAAGCAAAAATCAAGAAGAATGAGCCCTGAGGTGATTCAGAAGGTCCTTCTAGGCTCCTCAAGGCAGGCTTTATTAGGACAGCCAGGTACGTTGAATGGCTATCCAATAGTGTACCTATAGTTAAGAAGAATGGTAAAATGAGGGTATGCATCGATTTCAGAAACTTGAATTTAGCAACCCCAAAAGATGAGTATCCTATGCCTATAGTAGATTTGTTGGTAGACAGTTCAGCAGGGCATCAAATTTTATCAATGATGGATGGGCACTCTGGTTATAACCAAATCTGTATTGCAGAGGAGGATATCCACAAGACAGCATTCAGATGTCCTGGGAATATTGGCACCTTCGAATGGGTTAAAATGCCATTTGGTTTGAAGAATGCTGGGGCTACATATCAAAGGGCTATGAACACTATTTTTCATGACCTCATTGGAGGATATTTAGAGTGTTACATTGATGATATTGTAGTAAAGTCCCAATCCATGGAGGAACATTTGTTTCACTTGGAAGCAGCCTTTGAAAGAATGAGAAGGTTCAAGTTGAAACTTAATCCTCTCAAATGTGCTTTTGGCGTATCAGCTGGAAACTTCTTGGGCTATGTAGTACACAAGAAGGGAATACAGATTGATCAGAATAAAGCCAAAGCTATCATTGAAGCCAGACCTCCATCAAGTAAGAAAGAATTACAAAAATTCCTTGGACAGGTTAATTTTCTTCGAAGATTCATTTCTAATACTGCAGGGAAAACTAAAGTATTTTCTTCCTTATTAAGGCTGAAAGATGAAGAGGAGTTTGTGTGGACAGCAGAGCATCAAACTGCTTTCGAAGGAATCAAAGCCTACTTGGCCAACCCTCCAGTGCTGATGCCACCAAAGGGTGATAAGCCCTTGAAGTTGTACATAGCTGCAGCAGAGGATTCATTGGGAGTTTTCTTAGCCCAAGACAATGAAGAAGGCAAGGAGCAAGCTGTTTATTACCTTAGTAGGTTTCTAAATTCTTGTGAATGTAAATATTCAGCTGTAGAAAAGCTGTGCCTTGCATTGTATTTTGCTGCAATGAAATTAAGATACTATCTTTTGCCTACAACTGTCTTGGTAATTGCAACCACAGATTTGGTTAAATATATGTTATCTAGACCTATGTTGAGGGGAAGGATTGTCAAATGGATACTAGCTTTATCAGAATTTCATTTAGAATATGTCCCCCAAAAGGCAGTAAAATGACAAGTTTTCGCTAACTTCTTGGCAGATCATCCATGTCAAACAGAAACCCAAGAGATAATGGAACTTGGTGAACCATGGCAAATGTGGTTCGATGGATCAAAAGCCAATGGTTTAATTGGAATTGGTGTGGTGATTAAGTCACCACAAGGGGTAGAAACCACACATGGTTTCAGAGTGGATGAAATTGCTTGCTCCAATAATCAAGCTGAATATGAAGCCTTAATAATGGGACTGGAAATACTTATTGGATTACAAGCTCATGCAGTTGACATATTTGGAGATTCTCAATTGGTAGTTAACCAGGTGAAAGGGATTTTCAAATGTCAAAGTGTGAGCATGTTGCCATACTATGTGGTTGCATTACATTTGCTTTCTCAATTTCAGATAGCAAATGTAACTTATATCCCAAGATTCTTGAATAATAAAGCTAATGATGTGGCTCAGGAAGCTTCGAATTTCAAGAGAAGGGATAATACTCAAGGGGACATAAGCCAAACAACATATCAGAAAGTAATACCACCCTTAAATAAAAGAGATGTGGTCCTGGAAGTTAATCATAATGACTTACAAGAACAAGATTGGAGGCATCCAATAATGCAGTATCTAGCTGGCCCATCTTCGAAAGCCAGCAGGAAAATCAAATTGCAAGCTATGCAATACATAATGTATGGTAATGCTCTCTACAAAAGGGGGGCAGATGGTTTATTATTGGAATGTTTAGGTCCAAGGGAAGCATTGACAGCCATGGCTGAGGTTCATGAAGGCATCTGTGGTGCTCATCAGCCTGGTGTGAAGATGAGATGGCTACTTCGAAGACATTCCTACTATTGGCCAACCATCCTTAAGGACTGCATAGAATATGCTAGAGGTTGCCAGGCATGCCAAAGGCATGGCACAATAAGGCATGTACCCATAACTGATCTGCATGCGGTTGTGAAGCCTTGGCCATTTAGAGGATGGGCTATGGATATGATAGGGAAATACACACCACCCTCTTCGAAGCATCATTGTTTCATCTTAGTGGCCACAGATTACTTCACTAAGTGGGTCGAAGCTAAGCCATATAAGGCTGTAGACCAGACTGAAGTCATTGGATTCATTAAAGATTTGATCCATATTTGGTATCCCACAGACTATAACTGTTGATAATGGGACTGTATTTGATGGGAAAATGGTAAAGTCTTTTGTGGCAGAGTTTGGAATTAGCCTTGTTAATTCTACCCCCTATTATGCACAAGCCAATGGTCAAGCTGAATCATCCAATAAGTCTTTGAAAAAAGGAATTCAGAAAGTTGTGGAAGATAATCCCAGGGATTGGCATAACTTGCTGTTGGATGTATTGTGGGCTTATAGGACTTCTCCAAGATCAAGTACAGGAATCACTCCTTATGCCTTAGTATATGGGCATGATGCAGTGCTACCTGTGGAAATTAATGTCAAGTCCTTAAGGGTGAGATGCCAGGATCAGTTAGATCTTGAGCAGTACCATCAGAGTATGTGCTTGGAATTAGAAAGTATAGATGAAGCTAGAATTCTGGCATTAAATAGCATTCTTTTCCAAAAGAAGAAAGCAGCCAAAAACTATAATAAGAAAGTCAAGCACATTGGCTTTGATGAAGGTGATTTGGTATGGAAGACAATACTCCCAATAGGGATTAAAAGCCACAAGTTTGGTAAATGGTCACCTAACTGGGAAGGACCATATCAAGTTCATAGAGTCCTGCCTTTTGGAGCATACCATTTGAAAAATTTGAATGGATATGTACATCCCAAGAAGATTAATGGCAGATATTTGAAGCCTTATTATCCAACCGTGTGGGAAAAACAAGGAATAAAATAAGTGCTAAATGAAAAGAACATGAGAACACTCAAATGATAAATAAGAACTTTATTTCATAAAGAGTTAAGTACATGTAGCCATAGATTGGCCCAAAAGTCAGTACAGTGTTTCAATTGTTCTTTTATAATAGATGCTCTATTCTTGAGGGATGTGAACAATTGAATGGCCGTACTCATCTCTTTCTTTCGATCAGCCAGCTCTTGGTTAGTAATTTGCAGCTTGGTAGCAGTTCGATCTAAAGCTTGATTGACTGCTGATAATCTTCCTCAAGTTGAGCCTTCTTTTCCAACAGTTGAGCTTGAAATTGGGAGACAGAGGAATGTTGTTCTTTCAGTTCTGACACTTCAGCATGAACTTTGGAAACAAAACTCTGGTCTCTCAGCAATTCTCCTCTGCAGCCTTAGCAGCATGACAGATGTTGATGTAAAAATCTATGGTGGCTGCTGCCTGAGATAAATGACTTGAAAACAGTCATGCCGATTGCTCAACAATCTTGCAGCACTGGAGGAAGCCATTTTTGATTATAGGCCTTTGTAAGGCTTCGAAGGGAATCCTCGAAAAGAATATCAGCAGCTCCAGGCAGCTGTCCAAGTCTATTGAAGGCAAGGAAGTCTTACCACTGGAGGAAGAGCTCTCAAAAATTTCTAGTAGAGAATCAGCTAGAACTAATGGCTCAGTCTCATTGCTAGCTGTTGGAGAGGTGAAAGGTATGTCAAAGAGACTAGCTAGCCTAGCTTCGAAGATGTCCACCTCATCCATTGACATGGAAGGTGCAGAAAGAGCTCTGGTAGAAGGAAGAAATGACTGCATAGGAATAGGAGAAGAAGGTGGAGTATCCTTAGCAGTCTCTATAGTTTTGGCTACCAGTTGGTCAAGAGAAGAGGGACTAGGGCTCGGCAAGGATAATGGACGATGAATTGGAGAGCTAACAGTACCTTCTCTATAGGAATCAGTTACCATCAAAGATGAAGTAACAACTGGAATTTCCTTAGGAGGGGGAAGAGAAGCAAGGCTCGAAAGAAAATCAAATTGAGTAGAATCGAAAGATAAATGAGGAAGGTATGGAGTTAAGCCAAAAGAAAGAGATACAGGAATACTTGGCTCCAAGAAAGGTATGAAAAATATAGGGCCAGAAAGTGGGAGTATTATTTGAATGGGTTCCACGTTTTGAGGTTGTTCAACTTCAACTGAAGCTGAAGGAATCCTTATTGGGAGAGTATGTAAAATAGTTGTTGCTGCAAAAGAAGAAATACAAAATGTCAAGCCTCAGTATTGAGAATTTGAGAAAGATGAATAGAAGTATGGAGGAACTTATTGGTTTCAAAAGTAGTGGCTATGATTGGAGAGCTGTGAAGAGTGTAGTGTCCAGCAGCTTGTTGTCTTCTTGCAACTTCTTTTTGGAGTGCATCAGCGGCAGCAGCTTCATCCCTGAGCATTTACTGTTGCTTCTTTTTCTCAGCCCTTTGAAACATAATAAGTTCTTTGGAATGCTCTGCTTGCACTACCTTAGTAGATGCTTCGTGGATGGGATCTCCAGTGAAATCAGCAAGAGTGACAGTCATTTTCTTCCTTCTTTTTAAAGGTATCTCTTGCTCTTGTTCTGCCTCTTCTTTTTCTGCTTCTTCTTCTTTTGCTGCATGAACCATAGGTGCTTCCTCTTCAGATCAAGTAAAAGCTTTCTTTTTTTTTTTTGTTGTTGCTGTTTGCTCCTAAGAGGTTTAAAGCTTGGACCTTTTGAGGAGAATCTCCCTGTGAGACACCCGCACCACCTACACCAAAGGAAAAACATAGTAAGGTAAGATTATAAAGGAGAAGAAGAGAAAAGAAACAAGGGTACATACCCTTCTTCGAGGCAGCTCGAGTAACTCTAGGAGGAGTTGGGGCAGTAGGAATAAACTTTGTGGTGGCAGGTACAAGAATTGAAGTGGTAGAAGCAGTGGAAGAGGTGACAACTCCTGCCCCTTTGGGCTTGGCTTGGGGCACATCCAGTACCATTAGCAGGTCTTGCGGAGGAATGGCTAAGCGTATTTCCATGTTGGCCATCCACCAGTTCTGACATCTTTTCAATACGTTACTTTGAGGAATGAAAGGGAAGTACTCAAAGTCAATAAAGTCCTGAATAAATTTAGAAGTTGCTTCTTCTAATCTGGATCTTCGAACCTTCAAGTCCCTGCTGGTAAGGCTTAAATTGGTTTAGCTACAGAGAGGTATTGGGAGCCCTTGTGAGAAACCAAATTGCCTAGCAAATTGGGCAGGGCAATAGGGCTCAACAATGCATTTGTAAGCTCTGGGGTTCAGAGTTCCAAGAAACAACTCTCTAGGGATCAGAATAGAGGCCCATATATACTTGTGTTGGGGTGAAGAGCAGAGCCTATCACTTAGAAAGGTCCTCAACCAAGATGGGCCAATGTTGGTAGGTTCGAAGGGACGGAAGCTGTGGAAAGAAAAGGAAGCTGGGAGTTGGTGGAAGAAAGAGAAGTAAAAAGCAAAGGTAGAAGGATAGAGTGAAATGTTGGCTAACCTCATGCCATGAGTGGTAGGATTTGGCTCCAAAAACTTAAGGCATTTAGATTGTAGCTCAGTAAAATATGCAAAAAGCCAAAGCTAAAGTATCCAAAATGGACCTCCTTGATTGGCATCCAAAGGTTTCTCACAAAAAAAGGAACAAGCTCTATATACGTGACCTAGAACGTATGGAGCTAAGGCCACATTTTTCTGTAAAACAAGGGCTTTGGCAAGAGAGGTGAATTCAGGCATGATCCTCTGAGAAGAGGTGCAGAAAAGGAATTTGCAAAGCCAATATAATATGAAAGAAAAGAATTCCCTATCAGTCACAGGGCCCTCCCTTTTATTCTCAGCCTTGACAAAGTCACTATAGGATGAGTTAAGAGAGGGGAGGGAAAAAGGGGTTTGTAGGTCAGGATAATCTGGTCCAATGGGGGTTCCAGTAGGGGACAATCCTAATAAATGGCAGATATCAAGAACAGTAGGGGCCATCATCCCACATCTGAATTGAAAGAAATTAAAAGCGGAATTCCAAAAGCAAAGGGCAGCAGGTATTAAGAAAGGGTCCTCTGAAATAGTGAACCTGGATAATTGGAGGGCGTCAAAAAGGCAGAGCTCTTGAAGATCCAGAGTCCTACCAGGGACAACCCGATCATACCATTCTTGCTACTTTGGTCTCACCGTGGGCCAGCAGCAATGGGGGCGGTTCATCCTCCAGCTTCCCCAGTCAAGACCACTTTTGTAGAGGAGACAATGGTCTTCTAGACATGGATATAGAGCTGGAAACTCAGTAGGAATCTCCCTGAAGATGGGCCTACGAACATACTTTTACTGCTCATGATGACGAGGAATGAAAATGCGTTTGTCAATGGCGCTTTTCTCACCAGCCTTGTACTTCTCACACTCTACATCAATAATCCTTTTCAAGGTTACAGACTGACTCACACGCTCTACGACTGGTATTTTCAAAGAAGAAGAAGCCATTGGTGGAGAGTTTTATCAGATGACGAAGTCGGGAAAGAGAGTAGAGAGAAAAGAAAGGTCGGTAGAGATAAAGGGTTTGTGCGATAGACAAATAGGTGAATTCAGAGCACAAAATAAAAGGGTTTTAAAACTTTTGTGTCTAAAAAATATACCCAGTCGTTTTACACGGACAAAATTCACGAAAAGTACTAAAAGTATGGATGCGAAAGGTTTCCCTCAATATTAATAGTTTTGGAGGGAAACACATCTCAAATACTGATATCAACTTCGAAATAAAATATCTAGCTTCGAAGCCAAATTTTGGCGCCAAGATCCGATAACAAATAGCTTCGAAGGCAAGGAGTCGACTTCGAAGCACATTCCATGCCTAAGGATGTGAGAATATTCAAGTATTCGTTTACTTCAAAAGGATTGAGGGCCTGTTTCAGGGTTTGTCAGTGACAGTAAAATCCTTCGAAGCAAAACTTGAAATATCTTAAGGTTAGAAATTGTTGTTCTAAGTGCCAAAACCAATAGTTGGTTTGATGCTACACAGAATAAATCACTTTTTTAGAGTAAAATAGTGCAGTTCTTAAAAGAGGTTTCCATATTTTGAAAAATGTAGACTGTTTGATTGAAACAAAATTAATTGATTTGAAATCACTTGATTGTATTAACCATATGTTGGAGAACTGGATATGATCAAATCGAGTTTCGAAGGGTAGAATTGATAAATTTGAAGCTTTGATTCTAAAAGGAGCCAGCGAAAGTTGTTAATTACACTCCATAAGTTAGAAAAAATTCAAATTGGGTTTTCAGTATTTCATTAGATATGATCGAATTGAGATACGAAGGATGAAATTGTTGGTTTTGAAGCCCTAAGTTTGTTTGACTTTGACAAATGGGGTAAAATCAGACCATGCCAAATAAAAGAAAATATCTTAAGCTTTATTGAGACAGAAATGATTACATCAGAGGCCTTGCTTAGGCACATATTCAAGCTCATAAAAGTAAGGAACAGAGTAACTGACAAGATCATGGAATTTGGTCCAGCTATGGTTAATAACTTCTGTTCCTTTTTTATTCTGTCTTCTATTTTCTCCAGGCTTGGCTGTTGAAGTTGATGTGCTCTTACTTGACAAAAGAGTTTTTCGGCCTTTATTTCAAACTCTGTTTCTTTTAACCCTTGTTCCATCTCATCCATATCCAAGTCATTCCAGTACGCAGAGTCTTTATTCTTGAAGTCATCATATTCTTCGATGAGGTTCTCTGCTTCATACCGGGTATGAACTCGAAGGGCTGAAAGTTGGTTCAAAGATTGAGTGGTGGCCAACAGAAGTTTGGTGCCAATGAAGAAGCAATGGGAGTTGGTCCAAAAACATCTGGAGCTCTGCTTGGGCGATAGGGTTGAGGACATGACCCCGGGTCATAAATCACAAGCCCATCAAAAGTTCTTCAGAGGAACATTGTCCTCAAGAACATTGAAGGGCAAGTAAGAAACGGCTGCAAGCCGAAGTTGGGCTTGCTGTCGCTGATTTTTGGTAGGAGGAGATGGAGGGTGATAGGAAGGGAGAAACTGGTCCTCAAAGAGAGTAAGTCTCAGTTCCTCCATCCAGTGAGGATTTTGCGGAAGGGGAGGCGCAGGAGCTTCCATCTCGAAGGAAGGAGGAAATTGTGGGTTGTTGACAATATCAAGCCAGTTAGAAGAGCAAAGTTTTGCCTTTTGAGCTAAGGATGACGGGCTGTACCCTTGGGCCTCTTTTAGTCAATGAGTGGCTTGTACTATCTTCGTAGGCATGGAAGATATGTACCATGCTACGAGCAGATTGTCCTCCAAACTGCGGCAGCGGTCAATGGGTACATATGGATAAACCACCGAGCTCCGAGCAAAGGGAGGAAAAGTTAGAGGGTCGACAAATTTGACAAAATGATGATTAATTCGCTCCCTTAACTCCGATCCTCAGGTTCTGGCCAACTTCTCCAACTAAAGTCCCAGAGGAAGAAGAAGCTGCAGCCTCATCCCACGTAGAAGATTTTGGATTAGAAGAGGAGCTTCCAATATCCATGTTTGCAAAATTTTGGGTTAAAGAATTGTGAATAACAGGTTCGTAGTCCAAAGGTTGATAATTTGCAAAAGCTTCCATGACTTGAATATAGGAAGGTGGGTAAAAGTAGCCAATAAATGCATGAAGGTTCTTTCGAGGATGAATGACATCATCGAATAACTCTTCGTATGCTTGATCAATGTAAGAGAAGATTGGCTTAGCCATAAAAGATGTATCAGTTTTTTCGAATATCGGAATAAGTGGGGATGTTCAAAGGATTAGAGGAGAATTTAATGCAAATGATGAATGACGGTTGCATTTCTGGAAAATGCAAAGCCCATGCACGTTTTAAGACGTGGATAAAATACCTTGATCCACTAATTTCACCAAGTATTGGGTATATTAGTGCGGGGGGTAATGTTGGCTACATATTTTGTACAAGTCAATCACAATTTAACACGTGGCAGGATGAGGACAATACGGGAAAGCAATTCAAGTCTTCAATCATAATCATACACATGGCAGTTAGTATTGGTTTTTGTAGATCTGCGTAGCACTGGATCAACAAAGAGATGCAAGATGACGTGGCTTCAACGGTTATTCATATTTAAATTCAAAATCGAGGGGGAAACCTAATTGCAGATATGGCATAATGGAGCTAACTATAAGGCAACATGATCAGCAATCATGGAAGGATGGTTCAACGGTTAGAAATGCAGTTCGACGGTTGTCATTGAGAAATAAAATAGCAGAGAAGGCCCCAGAAAGGGCCTCCGGACTCAGACTCAAAAACCAGTTTTATCTACTTTATTCCTTTCTAGTCTTTACATTTCTTGTTCTTTACGTTTTTGTACTTCAAATTCCTGTACTGCATTTCGTTCATAGGAGTAGTTTCAAATAGTTTGTTGCTGTAAACCTCTGCGAAGCTGATTTGGATCTTTGTAAGTCTTTCATTTTACTTAATGAAATGCTATAATTGTTCTTCGTTTAATTATTGTTTACTTAATTTTCCTAAACAAAGCCACTAGTAAAAGTCCTCTTCATTGAGGCTGAAAGAACTAAAACACAATCGTCTGATAATTGGTTGGCAATTAACATTCTGTAAGGACTGATTGATCCTTACTGGCACGCTCACAATTACAAAAATAACCTTTGAAAGCCAAAAAGCCAACAATTATACCCAAATCAAGCCAAATTAAAATTCTTTTAACAAACCAATTGGGTCTCATACTCCACTAAGGAGATATACCGCAACAATTCTCCCCCTATCGACTTAGGTGGAGACATCAACTATACCTGCCAAAGTTCGACACTTCAAATGTTTGTCCCTCGACAAAGTCTTAGTCAATATATCTGAAATATTATCATCTGTGTGAACCTTTTCGAGTTGCAATGTGATAACCCAATCCGTATTATGCTTAATTATATATGTGATTATATATTTGATATGAATTTGCAAGTTTAAATATGAGAAATATGTGAATTTGGAAAAATATCTATTGGAAGTAGGAATATATGTTGTAATTGGAACTTTGAATTGAAATTGGGAGTCGTAGAGGCGCGATAAACAAAACCGACTTCATATCTATGATTAGCGTGATTTTTAGAGCCTTTAGTGAAATTTTGAAAAATTACGATTCGTAACGATTAAAATAATGTTTTGTGAGTTGGGTTTTATATGTGTATTTTGCCTTTTGTTCTCCATGGTTACTTGAGAGCCCTAGAGAGTGAGTAAGAGAGAGAAGAAGAGGAGAAAGCTAGGGATTTGATGGAAATCAAAGGGGAAACCATAGATTTGAACTAAGGTATGGAAACATTACTCACAAACTTTGATTTTAACTCATCTTCATCAAAAAATAAAGAAGAAATTAAGGGTTTGAGTTGTATGGTGGGTTGAGCTAGAGGCATGAGATTGAACCCCCAATCTCTCCATCCTTGTTGATTTAAGTTCACTCTTGTGATTAACTCATGAAACAAACCTTAGTTAATCCATGGAAACAAGTTTTGTTGTAAGATTATTTATGATTTATATACTTTGAATTTGTTTATATAATGTATGAATATGGGAAGGAGATGAGTCCATAAAATTATTGTTGATGCAAGATTGATATGTTTAATGCGGGATTACAGTTGTATCATGCTTAGATATCATGATTTTGAGTTGATTTTGCATGAATTTGAGCTTGGGAATGGGTTTGGGCGATTTAGCATTTTGAGCCATTTTCGGACTGCTTGTGTGAGCCCAGACTGCTTGTGCGGCCTCGGGCTGAGCACGAGCGCCCATGACTTAAGCCTAAAATCACTTCCCTCTATGCGCTCGAGCGGTTGACATTGTGTGGAGCCAGACTACTCGAGTGGCTGGACTGGCCGCACGTGCGGCCAAATAGGAAGAAAATTTTGTTGTTTTGCCTTGCTACCCCCAGCCTCCGGAATGTGTTCCCAACCTTATTTAGCCCTTTTTGGGAGTGAAATGATGAATAAAAACCCATTAAAGAAGGTTGTGAATAATGAGAGAAAATGAGAACAATTGAAGTGAATTACTTATCGAATATGTGTGTGATATGTTTGGTGTAGGTCGTGTGCCAGAGGAAATGCCTCAAGATTGATCCCACTGTGAGTAATAATACCAAATTGATATGTTCGTTAATGTGTACCTTGGATCATGAACGATGCTTGGTACCGATATTGCGATTTGTTTGAAATGAGAAACCCCACTAATGTTATATGACATGTGCTACATTGGGCCCAAGGCCGTTTTGTTAAATATTGGGCCCGAGGCCGTTTTGTTATATATATTGGGCCCGAGGCCGTTTTGCTAAATATGATTGGGTCTAAGGCCGTTTTGCTATATGTGATTGGGCCTGAGGCCATTTTGTTATATGTGATTGGGCCCGAGGCCGTTTTGCTATATGTGATTGGGCCTAAGGCCGTTTTGTTATATGTATTGGGCTTGAGGCCGTTTTGTTATTTACGATTGGGCCCGAGGCCATTTTGAAATATGTTAGGCCCGAGACCGTTTTGAAGCATGATTGGGCCTAAGGCCATTTTGTTTGTACGATTTTGTGTATTGTGAGAATCTTATGATTATCTACTTACACTGCTTTACCATATTGTTACTTATTGAGCTTCGCTCACCCAATTTTATGTATGCACATGTGTAACAGGCCCGCGGGGGACCTCGCTACAGCTCGGACTCGATTCGTGTCACGGTTCTTAATCTTGAACCAAAGAGTCCAAATCCGGCAAATCGTTTTGAGAAAACAGATTTTGAAAGAAGTGCCAAACATGGACTGCTTTGCCAGATACAGAGTCGCCACCTAAATATTTTATTTTTGGGAAATTTAGGAAACCCTGACTCGGTGCCAAAGGCCACGTGTCCGTCATCACCAAAGTTGCCTCGGCTCGGGAACTTGGGTACGATTGGGGAAGGTCACTTCGTGAGCACCCCCGCTCGCCCGGTCAAAGACCGGCCTCTACTAACCATGATATCTTATTTTGAAAACATTGTGAGTTCTTATTCCGGTTATTAGCCTAGGTTACTATGTGATGCTCGCAGCAAATAAGTATAGACTGGGCCGCCTGAATTGGAACAAAACATTTAATGTTTGTTTGTTTGAAAATGGTTTGATGGTGCTACCCGCAGGTAGGCTAAGACGTGGATTTGCCACCCTCAGGTGGGCTTAGAAAAACATGATTTTGCCACTGTCTAGTGGGCTTAAAACAAACATTTGATGAATTGCTCCGATTCAAGTAACCCAACCTCCACCCACAGGCATTCAAGGCAGTTATATCACATAAGCAGTTAGCCTCATGGTAAGCATGCTATTCATGGCAACACTCACACGCATGCAAGGATGCTAAAGCATAAAACTCACCGAGTACTCCAAGCCAAAACAGAAGCTCATTAGAAATCCATGCATGGACCTAAGCATACAGAAATGCCTAATGCAACACATGCAAAGATGCAAACTATAGCAGGCTCAGCTATCCTAAACATGGCATATGGAATGCTACAACTAACACGTGTTCAATTTGGAATCGAAATACAAATGCAGTTTGTATGATGCGCCGAGCCCGGTGCGTGCAAAACAGATGAATGATGCAAACATGCTGTCATACTGTATGCTAATTGAAATATGCCCTATATCTAACCATCATAAGCAGGTAAATAAAAGGGAAGAAAGATGTGGGGTTGGAAGACATACATCACACTCACCCACCCTTATTACAATTATGCCCTCGCGCAGAGGGTCCGAATAAATAATACAGTCCGAAATGAAAGAATAATACAGTCCGAAATATACAGTCCGAATAATATACAAATTCCTAATTAATTAACAAATTAAGTAAGAAAAACTGTAAACTGGCATGCAAGCCAGGGGGTGCCTTGACTCCGCTCCGGATAATGAAATGATGCATGTTGGGTTGCCTTGCGTGGAAATCCACTAGGATGCCCCAATCAGCCTCTGTTTGCAATGTTCCTCGAAATGCGTGCCAGACTCCGAAAAGTTACTGATTCTCCATTTTGCTGCGACAGAGAGCAAGAAAGGGGCATAGCAATGTATTTCACACATATATGCATGCCTCGATTCTCGTGCCACCAATCACGCATATCGATGCATGATGGTCGAGGAGCCGATTTGCACAACTCAATATAGGATGAATACGTATGAATGCCATAACAAAACCTAACTCCATCATGGGTAATCCGGAGTGTCGGTGACTTGGGGATTGAGACCCGTTCCGTCACTCAGAGTACGAAACGTGCCTCGTTTCCCGTGCCCGGGCTAACTCCTATCCCGAACACGATGCAATATGCATGATATGCATGAATGCAACTAAAGTACAATCCTAACATGCACAATGCTATGAAAATGAGATGCCTCGAAATGCGTGCACACGGGCACGCAAACCGAGGCGATGATCCTAAGGCATGAAATGGCATACGCAATGCAAATTGGACTTACACTAACACGAGTGGACCTCAGGCACACTCACATAGGAGCCCGATAGATGAAAATGAGATGCCTCGAAATGTGTGCACACCGGCATGCAAACCGAGGCAATGACATACGCAATGCGATGAGACTAAAATGACATACATAATGCAAAATGGGCTTACACTAACATGAGAGAGCCTCAGCTACACTCACATAAGAGGCCGATGGATGAAAAATGAGTGCCTCGAAATGCGTGCACACGGGCACGCAAACCGAGGCAATGGTACTAAAGCATGAAATGGCACTCCAAATGCAAATTGGACTTATACTAACATGAGAGAGCCTCAGCCACACTCACATAAGAGGCCGTCGGATGAAAATGAGATGCCTCGAAATGCGTACACACGGGCACGCAAACCGAGGCAATGGCATACGCAATGCGATGAGACTAAAATGACATACAGAATGCAAAATGGACTTACACTAACATGAGAGAGCCTCAGCTACACTCACATAAGAGGCTGTCGGATGAAAATGAGATGCCTCGAAATGCGTGCACACGGGCACGCAAACCGAGGAAATGGCATACACAATGCAAAGGCATGAAAATATGATATGCAAACATGCAAATGAACTTCAGCACTGAAATGTGGGGCAAAACAGTCCCGAAACATGGCCAAAGTGTACCCGATGCATGGAATGGTCCCGAAATGCGAATTTAGGCACCCGAAATGGCCTATAGCTATGCAATGCATGCACAATATGGACATGGAATGAAAATACAGTAGCAAGGCAGCCCCAAAACAAGAATTTTCCAGTCTAAAACATGGCCAAACAGCAAGCATAGATAGGGCAACAATGGCATACAAAAATGGCTCCGCAAGGGGGGTATTGAAGCAAGTGATACATGCGATGCCCAAATGGAAAAATACCCTTCTACAACACTGATGAGGGACTAAAAATATGAACATTTACAGTATATGACATCCCCAACTCAGTATGAAAACATGCTAAAATGTCATGCAAGAACTAGGATACATAAGGCTATAACATGAGGTACCCCAAACATTCATCAAACCAGCAAAGACCCTTAATGAAATATGTCAAGAAGATCAAAATATGACTCTTTCCAGTTCTGATGATGGCCGAAAACAGAAGCTAGATAAGCTTAAGAAAGCATGCAAAAATGGGGGTCAAAGAGGGGTATAATGACAAGTGTAACATGGAGACCCCCAACAAGGTTGATCCCTTCTACAATGTTGTATAGGGACACAAAATAAGCTTACTCACAGTTCATGACATGCTCCAAAACAATTTACATATAGGCCAAACAAATCATGCAAATTTACGATAAATTGGAGGAATTGTGAAGCAAGTGCAAGATGGGTGGCTCAAAAAGTGTTGAGACCTTCTTAAATGTTGAAGAGGGGCTCAAAATAGGCCCACTTACAGTTTACATTATGCTCGAAAACAGATCACTCATAGGCTAGAAATTTCATGCAAAAAAATGGCATATAAGATGATATTGAAGCAAGTGCCAAATGGAGGGCTCAAACAGGGTTGAGCCCTTAAATAAACATGAAGATAAGCTCAAAAGAGTGACCCTTTCAGTTAGGGTCGGATCCTAAAACAGTGAGCAAATAGGCTTAAGAAATGAAGCAAGAAAATGCTACAAAAGAGGGAAATGGAGACTTACCCTTGTAGACCTTTTCTTTTCTACCTCTTGGCTTGAGTAATGTTGCTTCTAAGCCTCTGAGAACCTCTCCTTGCTGCTGGAAATGGGGAGTGGTGATGGGGATGCTTGATAGTGATGAAGAAATGGCACCAATCTTGAAGAAAAATGACTTTGGAGCTTGGAAATGGAGAGAAATGGGAGGTGGAAGGTATATCTCTCTCTCAAATGTATCTAACAAATGTCTAACCTTGAGCCAAGAAGCCAAGCCTCTCCTTTATAGAGGAGAGGCATGAAAAATATCTAAGGGACCTCTCTAATCCTCCATACACGTGTATGGAGGATGGTCCAATTGGCAACCAGCTGGCACAGCTGGAATACACTGAGGGAGAGGAAAATGGCCGGCCAGCTTAAAAAGGGAAAAAAAGTCATTTTTTGGTAAGTGGCCGGCCGGCTGGAAAAGGTGGCCGGCCGGCCAGGTATAGGAGAAAAATGGCCGGCCACTCCCTAGGATGAAGCCCCAGAAGTTAGCTTTCCAATGCCGCAAACCTTGCATTAAAATTCCTCCTGTAGAAAAAGTTATGCCAGTTTCCGTAAAGCCGCGCAGATTCAGTCCAACCGGACTTCAACCAACCATATCTCCTCCCCCCGGATTTGGACTTAGGAGATTCTTGAGTGCAAAATGAAGCCCCGGAAGTAAGCTTTCCAATGGTGGTGGCCTTATATCTTAATTTCTCTTGTGCAAAGAGTTACGCCCATTTCGGTGAAGCCGCGCAGACTTTTCTCCTTCCCGGATTCATGCTGAACCACTTTTGACCAAACAAAAAGTTGGTTGTCAGAACAATTGCTGGCCTCCCACCTTCTACGACCTTCTTGGTGATGAAACAGAGGTCCCTGCCAAAAATGAGCGCAAACCGATGCAAAATGAAGGTTCGGGGGCCAAAACACGCAGTTCGGGGCCCCGAAAACAGGCTGTTAAGCACCGGGAGTGTGTCGACCACGAAGTGGATCTCTCAGACCCCAGTGTCCCTCAAAGGGAGTAAATAAGATGCATGCCAAAAACCGGAGGAATCGGAGATGGTTAGACGGTCCCGAACCGAGGCACACGGCCTGACGGCTCCGAAAACTGGGAACCGGGCTCCGAAATGGGCAAAATGGCCTACGGGCACGAAATGTAGCCCACGGCCACTGAGAGATAGTCTACGGGACCTCTCTCTCCCCTCAGGAAAGAAAACAGAGAAAACCGAGTCTGGTTCGCAAACCGAGGCAAGGCACAGAAGAGGGTTCGGAAGTCCGGAGGCAGGGCGCACGGCCGCGACTCTGAGACTTCTGAACGAGCACATATGCAACATCACCGAGCGCTCAATCGGTGACGTCTGAGTCTTAAGGTCGGTCAAAAATGGGGTGTCTACAACATGTAGGTAACTCGCAGCATGGAGCACAACCCTAGTCAGCTTTAGGAGCCATCCTTTTTGAGACCCAATCGAGTCATGTCTCTGTAATGGAGTTTTGTCTTGGCTCACATCATACTTTGATTTTACTTTGTTTTGTTAATGTGGTCTTGGGTTGTAAACATTATACACAAATTCCCTTTGATACTTATATTCTTTTGTATGGACATGTAAATGACGTGGTTGTATTACAATTTGCTCATATTAGTATAGCTTAATGGACTCATTCTTTGTGATATACTTCCGCTTTTGGCCCCATTACTATAATTACTCTGTATGTTTGTTTGAGGCTGAAGGTAATCAAGTGATTACCGGCCGGTTGGGACCTAGACTTTTAGCGGCGGGTTTGGGTCATGACAGAGTGGTATTAGAGCACGAGTTGAGATCTCACACACGAGTCCATGCGAGCAATAGGAAGTCTAGAGAAAGTTTAAGTTGCAGCCATAATGCATCCATAGCCAAGTATGACATACAAATGTGTATTTGTGTATGTGACTTATGTGAATACTATCTATGAGAGTTATAATGTATGTTTCTCTAGATCATGGTGAGAACAAGGGCGGAAGATGGGGAGGATTCAACCTCCACACGACTTGATAGGATGGAGGCACTGATTATGGAAATGGCAGAGGCTTTTAGACAATAGCAACAACAACCCCCACCGCCACCAATACCAGTGCCACCACCTATGGTGCAAGACCACCAAGCCGACGATCGAATTATTGCTCTCACAAAGGAATTTAAGAAAATGAAACCACCCTTGTTCAAAAGAGGAATTGATCCACTAAAGGAGGAGGCGTGAGTCCTTGGTATCAAAAAATTGTTTGAAGTCTTTCCATGCACGGAAGCATAGAAAGTCTCGCTAGCTGCCTTTACACTAGATGAGGCGCGCCGTTGGTGGATGCTTATCTGAGAAGGACATCAAGGGATGAATTGGGCTCAGTTTTTGGAGATCTTCTATGAGAAATACTTCCCATAGAGTATCCGAGACAAGAAAGTGGCGGAGTTTGAAAAGTTGAAGCAAGGAAACAAGATAGTAGCAGAGTATGAAGCGCAATTTACTGAGTTAGCCCGTTTTGCACCATACATGGTCGATACGGACCACAAAAAGGCGAGGAAATTTGAGGGAGGTCTCCGAGACTCCATTTTTGAGAAGGTTAATGTGTTACAAGTATAAAGATATGTGGATGTATTGGATAAGGCCATCATAGCGGAAGGTAACCAAGCCAACCGCAACCAATACTCGGATTGGAAGGGCAAGAGACAAGGTTCCAATATGCACAAGCGGTCGACGTCCTTGTAAAATAAGAAACAAAATTTGGGAGCTTCCAACACTTTGGGTTTTACCCGGGATTCGGCACCAACTTGCCCAGAGTGTGGAAAGAAGCACCGAGGGGTTTGCTATCGAGCATCAGGAGCTTGCTTTAACTTTGGTAAGACGGGACATATGGTGAGAGATTGTCCTATGACTGGACAACAAAAAGGAAATAGGCCAACTGCTAGTTCAGCCGGTTCCACTCCTACAACAAAGACCCCGGCAAGGCCTACTACTTTGAGAGACAATGTTCGGCAAGGGAGAGTCTTTGCTCTTGTTCCGGGCGATGTCCAGAATTCAGACATCGTGGTTTCAGGTACACTTTCCATCAATGGCCAACCTACTCATGTGCTACTTGATTCGGGTTCCACTCATTCCTTTGTTTCGAAAACATTTGCTCCTAATATGAATAGACCTATGGAACCCTTGAATTATGTGTTGTGCGTATCCCTTCCATCCGGGGACTATATGTTATGTGCTTCTATGTATCCTGCATGTGAGCTTTTACTTGGAAATATTCCATTATGTGCTAATTTGATGCCTCTTGGTATGATACACTTTCATATAATTTTGGGAATGGATTGGTTAGCTAAGTATCATGCAACCATCGATTGTGTGTCTAAGCAAGTTGTGTTCCACCGACCGGGTTAAGAAGAGTTTACTTTTGTGGGACATGGAGTGGTCCCTCTACCCTATTTGATATTGGCTATGAAAGCTTGTAAACTACTCTAGAAGGGTTGTAGGGGTTATTTGTGTAGTATTTTGCATGCAGAGACAACTGAGGTGGGTGTTGAAAATATTCAGATTGTTAGTGAGTTTCTGGATGCATTTCCAGAAGAATTGCCAGGGGACTTGATAGACCGTGAGATTGAATTTTATTATTGATATTGTACCGGGTACTCAACCTATTTCCAAGGCTCCGTATAGAATGTCTCCGTCAGAAATGAAAGAATTGAAAATACAGTTGCAAGAATTGCTTGACAAAGGGTTCATCCGACCGAGTACATTGCCATAGGGCGCACTCATTTTGTTTGTGAAGAAGAAGGACAGGACCCTTCGGTTATGTGTTGATTACCGAGAACTTAATAAGGTGACGGTGAAGAATAAATATCCGCTACCACGGATCGATGATTTCTTTGACCAATTACAAGGGGCTCAAGTGTTTTCAAAGATCGACTTGAGATCTGGGTACCATTAGTTGAAAGTCAAAGCGGAGGGTGTTGAGAAGACCGCCTTTCGAACCAAGTACGGTCATTACGGATTTTTAGTTATGCCATTTTGGGTTACGAATGCACCGGTAACTTTTATGGATGTAATGAATCAAAATTTCAAACCGTACTTGGATGAGTTTGTGGTGGTATTCATTGATGACATTCTTATTTATTCGAAGAGTAGTGAGGAACATGAAAGGCACTTGAGATTAATTCTTCAAACACTTAGGGACAAGAGGTTATATGCTAAATTGAAAAAATGTGAATTTTGGTTTAATGAAGTTGTGTTTTTGGGGCATGTAATTAACAAGGACGGTGTGTTTGTCGACCCACAAAAGATAGAAGCCATTGTAAATTGGCCTGCTCCTACCAATGTTATGAAAGTACGTAGTTTTATAGGTTTGGCCGGTTACTACCGAAGATTTGTTAAAGATTTCTCTAAGACTGTGGTGCCGCTTACCCAATTGACTCAAAAGGGCGTTCCTTTTGAATGGACAGAACATAGGGAGTCCGCTTTCCAAGAATTAAAGACACGACTCACGACAGCACCGGTCCTTGCCTTACCGACGGCTACAGAAGGGTTTGTGATTTATAGTGATGCGTCTCATAAGGGTTTGGGGTGTGTGCTTATGTAGAATGGAAGAGTAATTGCTTATGCATCCTGACAGTTGAAGCCACATGAAAAGAATTATCCTGCGCATGATTTGGAATTAGCTACTGTGGTGTTTGCATTGAAGATTTGGCGACATTATCTTTACGGAGCAACATGTGAAGTCTACACCGACCATAAGAGTCTCAAGTATTTCTTTACTCAAAAGGAGCTTAATAAGCGACAAAGGCGGTGGTTAGAACTTATCAAGGATTATGATTTGCAGATTCTTTATCATCCCGGTAAAGCCAACATGGTGGCGAATGCTCTTAGCAGAAAGTCAACGGGAAACTTAGCATGTTTGCTTACGGAGCGGAATGAACTCTTACTCGACTTGGAAAGAATAGAGGTGGAGATTGTGCTACATGAACGTGATGGAATGTTGGCCACAATGACCACACAACCGACTATTGTTGAGGAAGTTAAACAAAGCCAATTGGAGGATGAATTCCTCAAGAAAGTATATGAGGAGATAGAGGCAAAACCAAGACCAGGATTCTCTTTGGAAGCTCAAGTGTTGAAGTTCAAGGGAAGATTGTGTGTTCCTAATGTCCCCGAAGTTAAAAGAAGAGTCTTGGAAGAAGCTCATAAGTCCAGATTTGCTATGCATCCCGGGAATACCAAAATGTACCAAGATCTCAAGCAAGCTTTTTGGTGGCCTAATATGAAGAGAGAGATTGCGGAATTCATTTCAAGGTGCCTTCAATGTCAACAAGTAAAAGCGGAACATCAGAGACCGGTGGGGTTATTTCAACCTCTCCCTATTCCGAAATGGAAGTAGGAGCATATAACTATGGATTTTATTGTGGGCTTACCCCGAACACCACGAGGTATGGATTCTATATGGGTTGTTGTGGATAGATTGACTAAGTCTGCTCACTTTCTTCCTGTGAAGACTGTTTACAATACGGATAGACTTGCTACAGTGTACATTGCTGAGATTATTCGAGTGTACGGTGTCCCGGTTTCCATTGTGTAGGATAGAGATTCCAAGTTTGTGTCAAGATTGTGGCAAAGCTTACAAAAAGCATTGGGAACGGAGTTGAGGTTTAGTACCGCATTTCACTCATAAACCGATGGTCAATTTGAGAGGACCATACAGACGTTGGAAGACATGCTCCGGATATGTGTTTTAGACTTCCGTGAAAGTTGGGAAACTCATTTACCTTTGGTAGAATTTGCCTACAACAACAGTTTCCACTCTAGTATTGGGATGGCACCATATGGAGCTTTGTATAAGAGAAGATGTCGAACTCCGATTTGTTGGACCGAGGTTGGGGATAGGTCGTTGATTGGGCTTGAAATTGTGCAAGTTACTACGGAAAATATTCAAATTATCCAACAGAGATTGAAATACTCAAAGCCAACAAAAGAGCTATGCGGATCAAAGAAGGAGAGACTTGGAGCTTGAATTTGGAGATCATGTTTTTGTCAAAGTCACTCCAATGAAAGGGCACACAAGATTTGGGAAGAAAGGGAAATTATCACCCCGGTACATAGGGCCGTTTCAAATTTTGGAAAGACTGGGTCTAGTGGTGTATTGGATTGCCTTACCACCGGGCATAGAGCAAGTGCACAATGTGTTTCACATATCAATGTTGCGAGGCTACCTTCGGGACCCTTCTCATGTTATTGATTATCATCAAGTTGTGCTAGATAACGATATGGCTTATGAGGAGAAACCCCTTCTAATCCTTGATCGGCAAGTCAAGCAACTACGGAACAAGAATATTCTGATGGTAAAACTTGAATGGAGGAACATCACGGGAACGAAGCCACTTGGGAGCGAGAAGAAGAAATACGGCAACGATCTCGAAATTGTTTTAAACTTGAGGTAAATAAGTTTGGTGGACCAAACTTCCTAAAGGGGGGAAGACTGTGATAACCCAACCCGTATTATGCTTAATTATATATGTGATTATGTATTTGATATGAATTTGCAAGTTTAAATATGAGAATATGTGAATTTGGAAAAATATCTATTGGAAGTAGGAATATCTGTTGCAATTGGAACTTTGAATTGAAATTGGGAGCTGTAGAGGCGCGATAAACAAAAATCGACTTCATATCTATGATTAGCGTGATTTTTAGAGCCTTTAGTGAAATTTTAAAAAATTACGATTCGTAATGATTAAAATAATGTTTTGTGAGTTGGGTTTTATATGTGTATTTTGCCTTTTGTTCTCCATGGTTACTTGAGAGCCCTAGAGAGTGAGTTAGAGAGAGAAGAAGAGGAGAAAGCTAGGGATTGGGAAACCATAGATTTGAACTAAGGTATGGAAACATTACTCACAAACTTTGATTTTAACTCATCTTCATTAAAAAATAAAAAAGAAATTAATGGTTTGAGCTTGGGTTTCAATTGTATGGTGGGTTGAGCTAGAGGTATGAGATTGAACCCCCAATCTCTCCATCCTTGTTGATTTAAGTTCACTCTTGTGATTAACTCATGAAACAAACCTTAGTTAATCCATGGAAACAAGTTTTATTGTAAGATTATTTATGATTTATATACTTTGAATTTGTTTATATAATGTATGAATATGGGAAGGAGATGAGTCCATAAAATTATTGTTGATGCAAGATTGATATGTTTAATGTAGGATTACACTTGTATCATGCTTAGATATCATGATTTTGAGTTGATTTTGCATGAATTTGAGCTTGGGAATGGGTTTGGAAGATTTGGCATTTTGAGCCATTTTCGGATTGCTTGTGTGAGCCCAGACCGCTCGTGTGGCCTCGGGCTCCGTACGAGCGCCCATGACTTAAGCCTAATATCATTTCCCTCTGTGCGCTCGAGCGGCTGACATTTCCGCACGTGTGAAGCCAGACCGCTCGAGCGGTTGGACTGGCTGCACGTGCGGCCAAATAGGGAGAAAATTTTGTTGTTTTGCCTTGCTACCCCCAGCCTCCGGAATGTGTTCCCAACCTTATTTAGCCCTTTTCGGGAGTGAAATGATGAATAAAAACCCATTAAAGAAGGTTGTGAATAATGAGAGAAAAGGAGAAGAATAGAAGTGAATTACTTATCAAATATGTGTGTGATGTGTTTGGTGTAGGTCGTGTGCCGGAGGAAACGCCTCAAGATTGATCCTACTGTGAGTAATAATACCATATTGATATGTTCGTTAATGTATACCTCGGATCATGAACGATGCTTGGTACCGACATTGTGATTTGTTTGAAATGAGAAACCCCACTAATGTTATATGACATGTGCTACATTGGGCCCAAGGCCGTTTTGTTAAATATTGGGCCCGAGGCCGTTTTGTTATATATATTGGGCCTGAGGCCGTTTTGCTAAATATGATTGGGCTGAAGGCCGTTTTGCTATATGTGATTTGGGCCCGAGGTCGTTTTGCTATATGTGATTGGACCCGAAGTCGTTTTGTTATATATATTGTGCCCGAGGCCATTTTGCTATTTACGATTGGGCCCGAGGCCGTTTTGTTACATATTGGGCCCGAGGCCGTTTTGAAATATGTTGGGCCCGAGGTCGTTTTGAAGCATGATTGGGCCTAAGGCCATTTTGTTTATACGATTTTGAGTATTGTGAGAATCTTATGATTATCTACTTACACTGCTTTACCGTATTGTTACTTATTGAGCTTCGCTCACCTAATTTTATGTATGCACATGTAGGTAACTCGCAGCATGGAGCATAACCCTAGAGTCAGCTTTAGGAGCCATCCTTTTTGAGACCCAATCGAGTCATGTCTCCACAATGGAGTTTTGTCTTGACTCACATCATACTTTGATTTTACTTTGTTTTGCTAATGTGGTCTTGGGTTGTAAACATTATGCACAAATTCCCTTTGATACTTTTTTTTTTTCTTTTGTATGGACATGTAAATGACGTGGTTGTATTACAATTTGCTCATATTAGTATAGCTCAATGGACTCATTCTTTGTGATGTAGTTCGCTTTTGGCCCTATTACTATAATTACTTTGTATGTTTGTTTGAGGCCGAAGGTAATCAAGTGATTACCGGCTGGTTATGACCCAAACTTTTAGGGGCGGGTTCGGGTCGTGAAATGCAACAATTTCGAATCTAACACATCACGAATTCAATGGTATCTCACATCAATGTGTTTCGATCTCGAATGAAAAGTAGAATTTTTACTCAAGTGAATAGCACTTTGACTATCACAATAAAGCATATACCTTTCTTTCTTCAAACCCAACTCTTGCAAAAATTTGTTCAACCATAACTCTTCTTTGCAAGCTTCCGTAATGGTAATAATTTCAGCTTCGGTAGTTGAGAGAACAACATTTTTGTAATTTAAATTGCCATGCCACAGCTCCCTCTGCAAATGTCATCAAATACCCCGAAGTAGATTTCCTAGAATCAACATCACCGCCCATGTCCGAATCTGTGAACCCATCAAGCATTGGCTTACCATTCCTAAAACACAAACACATCTTCAAAGTCCCTCGAAGATACCTTAGAATCCATTTAACCGCTGCCCAATGTTCTTTACCCGGATTAAAGAGAAAATGACTCACCACTAGGAATGGCAACGGGGCGGGGCGGGGCGGGGCCGGGGATCACCCTCCCCGTCCCCGATCCCCGATGGTAGAAATGTCCCCGGCCCCGGCCCCGATCCCCGACGGGGAGCCTATCACCGCCCCCACCCCCGTCCCCTAACGGGGATCTGGTTTCCCCGACCCCGAAGATTCCCCGTCAAAAAAAAAAAAAAACCAGCAATATAGACGTCCGTGTACAACATCAAAAAAAAAACCAGCAATATAGATCAAATACAACAATCAAAAAAAAAAAAAAAATCATCAACAGATCAACATAGCAGATCGGAGGCAGATCCACCGTCGTAGACCCCAGATCAACACAGATCGGAGGCAGCGGAGGAGGATCGAGGCTACGTTGCCTCTGATCCACCGCCGTACTATGGCAATGATGGCGGATTCACTGCTCACGAGGTCACGGATGGGCGAAGTGGACTACGGGGAGGAGGAGAAGAGGCGATGAAGGACGGTGGTGAAGGCGAGGAGGAGAGGAGGCGACGGAGGCTTGGACCTTCGCTTCTTTCTCATCTCTCAGTCACACAGAGAGTAGATGGGGGAGAAGAACGAGACAGAGAGAGAGTGAGAGTGAGAGAGAGAGAGAGAGAGAGAGAGTTGTTGAGATAAATGTAATACACAAGCCACTGATCTAAACATATATATTATATAATATAATAAACAAGCCACTGACTGAGTTCTAAACACTAAACATATATATTATATATATAGATATATACGCGGGGAATGATCGGGGCGTCGTCGGGGCGAGGCCGGGCCGGGGCCGGGGCCAAGGCATCTATCACCGTCCCCGGCCCGAAAATTATCGGGGATCTATTTTTTACTACCAGCCCCGGCCCTATGGGGAATAATTTTCGGGGAAAACCCGGTTTATCGGGACGGGGCGGTCCAGGTCCCCGTCGGGACGGGTTTAAATTGCCATCTCTACTCACCACACCAAATGAGTGAGCAATATTAGGCCTTGTACAAACCATGGCGTACATCAAAGAACCAACCGCTGAAGCGTAAGGAATTTTCAACATCTCTTCCTTGTCTTTCTCACTTGTAGGACATTGATTCGAACTAAGCTTGAAGTGACTCGCAAGTGGACAACCAACCGACTTTGCTTTATCCATGTTGAACCTCTCAAGAACTTTTTCAATGTAGCTTGCTTGAGATAACCAAATCAGTCTCTTTTTGTGATCACGAACAATTTTCATACCAAGTATTTGCTTTTCCGGCCCCAAATCTTTCATAGCAAAAGACTTGCTCAACTCCAATTTCAACCTGTTAATCATATTGTAATCTTGACCCACAATTAACATGTCATCAACATAAAGCAAAAGAATAATAAATTTACCAACTGAAATTTTTTTCACAAACACACAATGGTCCGAAGTGGTTTTAGAAAAACCATTATTCATCATGAAAGAATCAAATTTTTTGTGCCATTGCTACGGGGCTTGCTTGAGGCCATACAAACATTTCTTCAATTTGCAAACAAATTTCTCTTTCTCTTTCTTTACAAAACTTCCGGTTGTTCCATGTAAATTTCTTCTTCAAGGTCACAATGAAGAAATGCGGTCTTCACATCAAGTTGCTCAACTTCAAGATTCATACTTGCGGCCATGCCAAGTACAATCCGAATAGAAGACATCTTCACAACCGGCGAGAAAATCTCATCAAAGTCAATACCTTTCTTTTGTCCAAAGTCTTTCACAACATGACGTGCTTTGTACCTCATATTCTTGCTATCATTTTTCAATTTGAAAACCCACTTATTTTTTAGAATTTTCCTCCCCTTAGGCAACTTCACTAAATCATAAGTGTGATTTTCAAGTAAGGAATTCATCTCCTCTTCCATGGCCTTTTCCAATCAACTTTCTTTGTATGCTCAATTGCGTCTTGGTAGCTCTCAGGCTCCCCTTGATCGGAAATCAACACAAATTCATTAGGAGGATACTTTCTTGAAGGTTGCCGGTCCCTTGTAGATTTCCTCAACTCAAGATGTGGTGGTGGTTCTTGAGTTAGATGCTCTTCCTCAATTTCTGGCTCAACTTCATTTAGATTAGCATCATCCTTTACATCTTCAAGAGGTGGCTGCACATCTCCCTTATTTTCATTATCCACGGAAGACAAAGGAGATGGATCAATATCAACGTGATCACTAGTTTTTGGCTCCAGTTGATCACCTTTGCCAAAGTCTTCAATTGTTTGGTCTTCAAGAAACACAACATCACGGCTTCGAATAACTTTCTTGTTGACCGGATCCCACAATTTATAACCAAATTCATTATGCCCATAGCCAAGAAAAATACATTGTTTTGACTTGCTATCAAGCTTAGACCTTTCATCCTTTGGAATGTGAACAAAACCTCGGCAACCAAACACTCTCAAGTGCTCATAAGACACATCTTTGCCGGTCCAAACTCTTTCAGGAACATCACCATTCAAAGGATAAGAAGGAGACAAATTGATCAGGTCAATCGCTGTCCTCATTGCCTCACCCCAAAAGGATCTCGGCAATTTAGCATGTGAAAGCAGACACCTTGTTCTTTCCACAATGGTGCGGTTCATCCTCTCGGCAACGCCATTTTGTTGAAGAGTCTTCTTAACTGTGTTTTGGTGCCGAATACCTTGGCTATGACAATACTCATCAATGGCACAATGTATTCACCACCATTGTCTGTTCGGATGCACTTCAATTTCTGCCATGTTTCTCTTTCAACCATGACTTGAAAATGCTTAAATACATCTAGAACTTGATCTTTAATTTTTAGTATAAAAGCCCAAACTTTCTTTGAATAATCATCAATGAAAGTAACAAAATAAAGTGCACCACTATGTGTTCTAACTTTCAAAGGATCACAAACATCTGAATGAATCAACTCCAAAACATTTTCTTTTCTAAAAGCAACATTTTTATGAAAAGAAGCTCTATGTTGTTTACCCGCCAAACAATGAACACAAGTTTTAAAATGTGTATCTTTCAAACCGGGTAGAAGCTCTTTCTTGAACAAAACTTGTAGCCCCTTTTCACTCATATGACCAAGCCGCTTGTGCCACAATTCGGTAGAAGTATCATCGTCAAGTGCATTGACAACACTTTTACAAATTTTTTCTTACATCGAATAAAGTGTATAAGTCTTCTTACACTTAGCCACCACCAAAGAACCCTTTGTGAGCTTCCATATTCCATCACCAAATTTGTTGTTGTAGCCTTCATCATCTAGCTTCCTGGTAGAGATCAAATTGAGGCGAATGTCGGGAACATGCCTCACATCTTTAAGCAACAACTTGTAGCCCAAATTTGTTTCCAAGCAAATATCACCCATGCCAATAATCTTGGACAAACCTTCATTACCCATTCGAACAGAACCATAATCTCCTTTGGTGTAGGTAGTGAAGAAATCAACTTAAGAAGTCACATGAAAAGAAGCACCAGAATCAATCACTCAATTGCTCTCTTGGCCCACAAAATTTATACAATCATCTTCACAAACGATCATGAGATCATCGGTAGTAACCGCCGTTGTGTCTTCTTGCTTCTTATCCACACTTTTGTCATGTCTTTTCTCCTTGTTCTTGAGCTTTCGGCATTCTCGCTTTATGTGCCCTTTCTCATGGCAATAATAACACTCAATGTCTTTCTTTGAAAAAGAACCATCTCTTGATTTGTCACGGCTTTGATCACGACCATGAGGAGTCTTACTCCTCCCCTTTATTTTGCTTCGGCGTCTCACAACAAATGCTTCTGAATGAGAGGAATCTGCTAATTTTCTTCTAGTTTCTTCATTCAACAAGCTACTAGTGACTTGGCCCATTGTGACAACTATATCAGGTGCCGAATTACTAACTGTCACAACCAAAGTCTCCCAACTTTCGGGCAAAGAACTAAGTAGCATCAAGGCCTACAACTCATCATCAAAACAATTTTCATAGAAGCAAGTTGGTTAACAATACTCTTTATTTCATTCAAATATTCTGGAATAGGGCAGTCCTCTTTATATTTTAAATTAACCAACTTACGAAACAGAAAAGCTTTATTTGTGGCTGATTTCCTATCATAAAAGCCTTCTAATTTTTTTTTTCCATAAATCATGTGCTGAAGTTTCAGTAGCAACATGATGAACACATTGTCATCAATCCATTGACGGATAACACTAACAGTTTTTTGATTAAGCCTCTTCCATTCATCATCTTTCATATCATCAGGTTTACCACTATCATCCTCAGTAGGCCCATACAAATCTTTACAAAATAATAGGTCCTCCATTTTAGTTTTTCAAGTAACCCAATTGCTTCCATTGAAGCTAGACATACGACCCACATTCCCCTCCATTGATTTACATAAATAAATAAACCCAAATGAACCGTAAGCTCTAATACCAGTTATTAGGGAAAATGTATGATTTCCCACAAGTAATCAATGGGAATAAAAACTAATGCGGAAAAATCAAATCAACAGTGACACAAGAATTTTTATGTGGTTCCCTCAATGTGAGGTACGTCTACGTGATCGAAATCCGATTCCACTATCAACCAAAGAGTTTCCAAACGACTACAAATGAGACATGAATGGTCTCACAAAACCACCCTTAGGTGAATTCCAAATAATCACAAATAAACAAAAGGAAAGATCTCACCAAATAGATAAATAAAAGTCTTTGAAACAAATTGTAGAAGACCCAAAAATAACGAACCAAATCAACTTTGAAGTAGAGCCAAAACAAAGGCACAAAGTAGTAGATTTGATTGAACCAAAAACAAACAGTAGCACTGTGCTTCTCCACCAATTCCAAACCCACGAATGGATTCATCAATATTGTAGCTACGGCACTCTCTAGAAGAATAAACAATATATATATCTATATAATAAAGTAGGATGGTTTTTGAATTTGTCCTACATACATATGTCCTACTAGGACATTTGGATGATTCAGATCTATTCAAATTATAAAACAACGGTTGAGATATATTTTCCAAAAAATATCTTACATGTTCATTTTCTATTTTCCCGTTTCTCTCTCTTACTTTTTCCTTTTCTCACCTATTATTCTATGATCTCATGATCCCATGATCTCACATTCCTCTCTTTCTTTTATTTATTTTTTTATTTTTTTATTTTCTCCCATTTTTATTTTTCTCTCTATTTGTTTATTTTTTTTATTTTCTACTTTTTGTTCACTTATTTTTATTCATATTATATGAAAAAGTCTGCAATCCCAGAATTAGGAGTCAAATTTTACTGTGTGTAGTGAAGATTATATTAATGAATTTTTTAGTCTACAAATTAAATGAATTTGAACAATTAATTATTATTTTTAAATATATGGAATACCTAATAGATTTCGTAAATTTAGACCTCATATGAATCTTCAACATCTATATAATAAAGTAGGATGATTTTTAAATTTGTCCTACACACATTTGTCCTACTAGAACATTTAGACGGCTCAGATCTATTCAAATTATAAAACAATGGCTGAAATATATTTTTTAAAAAATATCATACATGTACATTTTCTATTTTCCCGCTTCTCTCTCTTATTTTTTCCTTTTCTCACCCATCAGTCTATGATCCCATGATCCCACCTTCCTCTCTCTTTTCTTTTATTTATTTAATTATTTATTTTCTCGCATTTTTATTTTTCTCTCTGTTTGTTTATTTTTTTTATTTTCTCATTTTTGTTCACTTATTTTTATTCATATTATATGGAAAAGTCTGTGATCCCAGAATTAAAGGCTAGATTTTGTTGTGTGTAGTAGAGATTATATTAATGAATTTTTTAGTCCTCAAATTAAATGAATTTGAACAATTAATTATTATTTTTAAGTATATTGAATACCTGATAGACTTTGTAAATTTAGACCTTATATGAATTTTCAACATCTATATAATAAAGCAGGATGGTTTTTGAATTTGTCCTACACACATTTGTCCTATTAGGACATTTGGACGGCTCAGATCTATTCAAATTATAAAACAACGGCTGAGATATATTTTTCAAAAAATATCCTACAAGTACATTTTTTATTTTTCCGCTTCTCTCTCTTACTTTTTCATTTTCTCACCCATCCTTCTATGATTCCATGATCCCACCTTCCTCTCTCTTTTCTTTTTATTTTCTCTTATTTTTATTTTTCTCTCTATTTGTTTTTTTTATTTTTTATTTTCTTCTTTTTGTTCACTTATTTTTATTCATATTATATGGAAAAGTCTGCAATCCTAGAATTAGGAGCCAGATTTTACTGTGTGTAGTGGAGATTATATTAATGAATTTTTTAGTCCACAAATTAAATGAATTTGAACAATTAATTATTATTTTTAAATATATTGAAAATTTGATTGACTTCGTAAATTTAGATTCATATGAATCTTCAACATCTATATAATAAAGCAGGATGGTTTTTGAATTTGTCCTACATATATTTGTCCTTCTAGGACATTTGGACGGCTCAGATCTATTTAAATTATAAAACAACGGTTGAGATATATTTTTCAAAAAATGTTGTACATGTACATTTTCTACATTCCCGCTTCTCTCTTTTACTTTTTTCTTTTCTCACACTCCTCCGTCCATGATCCCATAATCCCACATTCCTCTATCTTTTCTCTTTATTCTTTTATTTTCTCCCCGTTTTTATTGTTCTCTCTATTTGTTTATTTTTTTTTTATTTTCTCCTTTTTGTTCAATATATTTTACACATATTTCCATACAATGTATGTATGCTCGTAATACACTAGGACATTACGGGCATACATACAATTTTTATATAATTATATAAGTAAAAGAAATATTGTATGTATACCCGAGGAAATTGTATGTATGCTAGGCACATCTATCTATCTAGCTATATATTATATAAACAAAAGCGAGTTTTCGTGAGTAATTTTGTGAGAACTCCAAAATTTTATAATAAATTTGTGATTTTATCAAATTAAAAAATAAATTTAAATAGTGTTGGGATTACAATTATATTCTAATCCTAATAGTACTTACACCGTGCCTTTAGGCACGGGCATACGCTAATATATATATAGGGTTAAGTCTTGGGTTTGATATAAAAAACCCTAACTGCTACCAAACTGAATATTAAATACCTATTGGGCTTCCAAAAAATTAGATATAATATATAAAATATACTATACCCAAATCAAACCAAATTAAAATTCTTTTAACAAACCGATTGAGTCTCATACTCCTTTAAGGAGATATACCCCAACATTAACAATTGTAGACAAAGGCCAAGGGCCGAATCAAAAAGTGAGTTTTCAGATTTCTGTGGAAATTTTTTAGAACAATGTGGGATATGAATTCATTGAGTTCAAATGAATCCAAATTTGGACTGAAATTTTTGGCTCTTGTTTTTCTTAAAAAGATATTTGGCAGTTTTTAATACAGGTATATGTATATCTGCATGTCAAATATCAGCAGAAAAATGACAGAAGAAAACCTATGATGATAACAACTGATTTGGAATTAAAATTTTAGTAAAATTCAAGACAATCAACAAAGTAGCTAGATGGTGATATTGAAAAAATTATGAGCCTATGAAAGTCATATAGCTTCAACCTCGAGAGGTGTATCGATTATTAAATATCACTGTTTGAGAGATGAGAAAACAACACAAAGAAAAATGTTATCATAAGCTTCTTCTCATTCCGTCATTTGAGCAGGTGGGTGCCGTTCGCGTTCATCACATGTGTTTTTTAAATAATTTAAATAGTTTATTTTGTCAAATTTTTTTGTGTGTATCATTTATAAAAAAAAATTAAATCGATCAATAATCGTTGTTTATTCAATTTGCATGACATGATCCACAAAGAGGTTGAGGTGTACGTGGACGACATGATTGTCAAGTCCAAGGAAAGAGAGGGCCACTACACCGCCTTGCAAAAATTCTTTCAATGAATTAGAGAGTATAGGCTGCGGCTGAATCCTCAGAAGTGTACATTTGGCGTTACAGCAGGAAAAATGCTGGGGTTCTTGATCACACAGAGGTATCGAAGTCGATCCTTCCAAAATCAATGCCATCTTAGAAATGCCACCACCAAGGATTGAAAATGAGGTGCGAGGCTTTCTAGGTAAAGTGCAATTCATAAGACGATTTATTTCAAAATTAACCTTGACTTGTGAACCACTCTATGGTCTTCTGAAGAAAGGAAAGAAGTTCCAATGGGACGGCCGATGCCAAGTAGCTTTTGAGCAGATCAAACAATATTTACAGAACCCACCTGTGTTGTCACCGCCTAAGCCGGGGAAATCGTTGATTCTGTATCTTTCAGTAACTGAAACTACAATGGGCTGCATGCTCGCACAGGAGTCTGAGGACAAAGTGGAGAGAGCTATCTACTATCTGAGCAAGAAAATGCTGGATTACGAGACCCGCTACACTCCGCTGGAGAAGGCTTGTTTGGCCTTGGTATGGGCTACCAGGAAGCTGCGACACTACTTGTTAGCTCACTCCGTAATGCTGGTTTCGAGATTAGATCCCATCAAATATCTCTTCGAGAAACCGGCACTTACGGGTAGGCTAGCCCGTTGGTTGCTTCTGCTTTCCGAATTTGATCTGAAGTATGTGACGTGCAAGTCAGTAAAAGGGGAGAGCGGTAGCGGAGTTCCTAGCCGATCACCCAATTGAAGGGGATGAAGTAGTTGAGTACCTATTCCTAGACAAGGCCATTCTGCACGTCGAAGACGAAACCTGGACGATGTACTTTGACGGAGCATCAAACCAATATGGGTATGGGATAGGAGTGTTGCTAATAGCACCCGACAATTCCCGCATACCTCTAGCATTCAAACTCTGGTTCAAAGTGTCGAACAATGAGGTAGAGTATGAGGCATGTATTGCTGGTTTAGAAGCTACCCTAGAACTAGAGGCAAAACGGTTGGATGTCATCGGGGACTCGAACCTTGTTGTATCTCAAGCTAAAGGAGATTGGAAAGTCAAAGAAGAAAAGATGAGAATCTATCACCAGACCTTGGACGTTCTGATTCCTCGGTTTGAGAAACTGAATTTCGCCCATCTGTTAAGAGAGAACAACAGGTTCGCAGATTCATTAGCAACTCTATCTTCTATGATAGACATCCCTTTTGGAGTCCGGATGCGTCCGATCATCATTGAACAGAAATTTGTGCCGGCCTACGAGCTGATTGCTGCCATAGATGAGGTACAAGATGAGAATCCTTGGTATTACGACGTCTGGAACTTCTTGGAGAAGGAAGCGTATCCACCAGGGGCAAATGCCAAAGATAAGAGGGCAATTCGAAGAATGGCTGCTCAGTTCATCGTCTGCGGGGGTAAACTGTACAAGAGAGGTCATCTCGGAATGCATAAACTGTGTGTTGATGCTGAAGAGTCCAAGCGCCTGATGGAGGCCATCCATGGAGGAGAGTGCGGAGCGCACATGAACGGGGTGATGCTAGCCCGGAAGATCCTTAGACAAGGTTATTACTGGTCCACCATGGAGGAGGATTGTATTGGCTTTGTCCGGCGATGCCACAAATGTCAGATCCATGCAAACCGCATGAACATTCCGCCGTCGAAGCTGTACAACATGACTTCGCCATGGCCGTTTTCAGTTTGGGGGATTGATGTAATAGGGGTTGTCACTCCGAAGGGGTCTAATGGGCATGAGTACATTCTGGTAGCGATAGACTACTTCACAAAGTGGGTTGAGGCCCAATCTTACACGGTGTTGAAGGCATCGCATGTCGCAAAGTTCATCAGAAACAACATCATCTCTCGCTACGGAGTCCCGAACGAGATTATATCGGATAATGGTTCCCACTTTAAGAAGGAAGTGGTCGACTTGTTGGAGAAGTACAATGTGGCTTTTCACAAGTCATCTACATATCGGCCGCAGACCAACGGAGCAGTTGAGGCCGCCAACAAGAATATCAAGCACATTCTGCAGAAGATGGTGAAAACCTACCGGGACTGGCCAGATAAGCTGCCATTCGCTCTGTGGGGCTACCGGACTTCAATTCGAACTTCTATTGGAGCAACTCCGTATTCCTTGGTCTATGGGATGGAGGCTGTTTTGCCTATCGAAGTTGAGGTTCCGTCATTGCGAGTATTGGCTGAGTGTCAGATAGCTGAGGCAGATTGGCAGCAAAGCAGGTTCGAAGAACTTATGCTCTTTGACGAGAGAAGGCTGAAAGCACTGTATCATGTTCAAGGTTATCAACGAAGAATTGCCAGGGCTTTCAACAAGAAGGTTAAGTCTAGGAATTTGAAGGAAGGGGATCTTGTGCTCAAAGACAACCGAGCTCCCATTCATGACCCTAGGGGCAAGTTCAGACCCAATTGGACTGGTCCTTACATCATCAAGTCTATCTAGTCGGGTGGAGCTGTCGTTCTAATGGACCTAGATGGCCTAGAGTTCTCCTAACCGATCAACATGGACAAGTTGAAGAAATACTTTCCCTGAGTGGCTCGTTAGGCCGAAAACCTAAAAGGGCGACCTAGGCAAAAGTTAGAGCATGAAAAATTTGAAATTATAAAAACTGAGCTCGCAAGGTTGAAAACCCGCGAAGGGCGGCCTTGGCAAAAGTTAGAGCGCAAAAGGAGAGTGTCAATACACGAGTGAACCAAAGCTGAACTACGTAAGGCTTGATTCCCATCTTTGGGATACGTAGGCAACTTCATTCTGAAGTGCAGCCATAAACACTTCCCCGATCAACTTCGTCCATTTGGTCATGTTTAGCCGTCTTTGTCCATTCTGCATCCCAGAGCTCGGTTGTGATCTCCAATGCAGTGCTATTCAGACTAGGGGCAACTTTCCAGTTGTTGGGATCCGGGGTTGTGCATCTCAGTGACAGATCTTTGGCGTGTCCAGTTCTGATCCATATCGAAAATGGTTTTGAAAAGTTTTAACAAAAGTTGATTTTGTTCAAATTAATCTTTTTACAACTTTGACCATTTTTGGACCAAACGGAAAATTTTCAGTACCCACAACCTTCAATTTCATTGATTTCAACACAGAGTTCCCCTACTCTTGAATACAAATCGAAGTTGCTTTTTATTACATTCATAAAGAAAACTTGAAAGTACTAATAAAACAATAAATTCGGGGCATGGATAAGTCAGGTGTTCCTGCGCCCCCTCCCAGAGCTGGTCGAAGCCTCTGATGCCAAAATAGGTCCAACCTGTGCCTCCTCAACAAGCCAAGTTATGCACTTATCAGAGAGGGTGCAGCTGAAAGTGGGAGCGGGGGCCAGAAGCTCTCTAGTCCTCCATGCTGTGGCATACTGAGCTAGCTGTGCGCCTCGGACCAGAAATGCAGTAGGGTACTCTATCCCTCCTTTCGGACAAGTCTGATCATGGCCGAATTGGCGCCGAAATCGGAATGGGAAATAGAACACGCAATGTGTCAAGCCAATCAACTGAATCCCGGGCTGGCGAGTCATGTTGTAGCTCATCGCCGATAAATTGAGCCAAGGGCAGCGCCAAGCAATACTGGTAGCAGATAGACTGCACATCCATTCGAACCACTATTCCTCATCAGGGGCATCGACTAGACGTCGCCGGAAGAAATAGCTGCGAGCTGAATATGCTGGGCAGGGGTCCACAACCTTCAATTTATCCATCAACCACACCTGGGGAGGGATGAAAAATGAGAGATTAAAGAATAGAGAGGTGTACGATGAGAAAAAAGTAAGGAAAAGGGTTTTGAGAGAAAAACCAAGTCTGAGGGCCGAGTGATATGAGGAATATACGTGAGATGGCGTGGGAAACATTACCTGCAACAGTAGTGGACTCCCCTCGAATCTTGCTGTCTCTCAGCGATGAAAAGCATCTAAACCTATCAATGTCTCGGCTAGGGTCATGGCGATGTAGCTCTTGCCCTCTCTCAGCCCTCGGCGATCTCAATCAAACAAGTGCTAAACCCACCAGAGCCTGGGGCAAGCAAGAAATGAGACAACATGCACAAGCAAAGTGCATGTCGCCGATAACCTTGCCAGTCATGATCGCCGCGGTCACCGGCATCAGAAAATCGACGAATCAAGTTGGGGATGTCCAGCACTCCATCGTGGATTAATGATCGAGCGTCATGAAAAGTGAGCCCACACATCTGTCCTAAGGCTTGGACGTGGTCAAAGCGGAATTGTGGCAAAATTTCTTCATCGCGTTCGGATTCCATCAAAACTTGGAAGTCTTCAAAAGTGGGGCATACCTCTTGCCCGCCAAAGCTAAAGACGTGTGTTACCGGGTTCCAAAACTTTGCCGCAGCATGAAGGAACGGAAGACGCACCAGGGTGCGACTCAGCGTGAATAGTGCATTTATGCCAAAGCCCCAAAAATTCACCTTTTCCGAGCCATCCAAGGTAGCAATCCAATTTGTGAGATTTTGGACAAGAAACGCCTCCATTTTGGTGCAAAATTGAGTTAGAATGAGGGAACCACGAAGCTGGAACCTTTATGGAGGATAAGGCACTGTTTGGGGGACAAGTGTCAGAAAACTGGAGGTTTCTAGGGTAAGTGGTCGGCCGACCACTTTTTCTGGTCGGCCAGCTACTTTTTTGGGTTCAGACAGAACAACTAGTCGGCAAGCTCTAAAAGTGGTCGGCCATATGCAAAAAGCTGGTGCCCAGCTGTTTCTTGCCTCCAAGAGTGAGTCTCTAACTTCCCCGTGTGCTGAGAGTGCTGAAGGTTCGAGTTTACCTCTATTTCGGAAGCGTTCCGTCGCTTGGATTGTCTAAAATGCATTTGTTTATCGAGTTGTCGCTCATTTGCTTATCGAGTTGTAGCTCATTTGTATATCGAGTTGTTGCTCATTTGTTTATCGAGTTGTTAATTCGTTTAACGAATTGTTTTTGAGTTGAGTTGTTTAGTTTGTTGTGTCGGTTCACTACCTGACTTGGCAATGCACGTTGTTCAAAATTCCATTCAATTTCATTTTTGTGCAAAATGGTGTGATGCGATGCTTAAAATACAATACTTTTTGAACAAAAAGCTGTTTTCATTCCATCATAGCTTATTTTTACAAACATTTTATAAAAGAGTACAAGTTTTGAAGAAAATAAAACTGCCTAAGATGTACAATGTGCTAGAACTACATGTAAAAAGGAAAATAAAGTAGGAACATCTACATCAGTGCTAACAAGCTCAAGACCGAGAGGCCCTCTTCACCCTCTTCGGCTGAGCAACCTCTACCCCATCGCCACCAGCACTGTCATCTGAATCGGAGTCACCATCCTCGGAAACCTCCTCGGTGTTGCCTCCGTCCTCGGAACCAGAACCAGAGTCATTATCCCTGCTTACAGATGTCTCTGACTGAGGATGTGCTGCCTCCTCCTCCTCGCTAGACTCCTCGTTATCATATCTGGCAGGTGCTCTACGCCCACCTCGGTTGTGAGTCGATGCTCCTCTCCTAGCTGCTCGAGAAGGCCTGGATGGCCCGGGCGGTACAGGTGCGACCTGAAAAGACAATTTAGATACATCAGCCAGAGTATGTATATCAGATGCAAGAATGATGCGTAAAATGAGTGCATGCAGATATAGTATGTGAATATGGTGTGATATATATGCTCTACACATGCAGTGAATCAGTATGGTGAAATGTTCAGTTTTGCATGTCATCAGAAGTATGATAAATGCAAGAAGACTGGAAAATACTGAGATACTGTAGGAGTGTAGCAGCGTCTCTCTCCGTAAGACCATACCCTCGAGCGAGGCCACCACTCCGAGCAACCCATCGGTGTACTCTCTGGGAGGCTGCAGACACAAGTTCAAGTCATCAGTGAATGAATGAATGTCTAAATATCTGAGTGATAAATGAAAACTGTAAAGCATACTGGTGGTAAGTCAGGGTCGCTGACGTATCAATGATCTGGCCATGGAGGCTCCAGTGGAATCTGGTATTGTGTCCCATACTCCCAACCTGTCAGCCCGGTCGGAAGATCTGGCCATCCAGCATACTGACAAGTCGAGGGCATCCATCCGGTCCCGCCCCTCGATGAGCTGGCCCCACTGGTCGAAGGAATGCCTCCAGCTTAGGCGCGACTCGAGGAAGGCATGTCAGCAGCTCTCCTCCTGGGGATACGGACACCTGACAGCGGAGGCATCAGGTACGTATGGCGATATGTCGTGTGATCCCCTTTCTCCAGAAAAGGACTGCATCAATACCCAGCATAAGGTCCTCCATCTTTCGGGGTGTGAGATCCCCTACGGACTGCATCTCCGTTGGAGGCAGTGAGGAAACGTCCTGATCGGAGTTGCCCATCGTCTGGCGCATGAAGCGCTCTCCAAGGAACCAGGCTCTGCCGACCGGTCCCTCAAGCAGAACCTTGTATCGCGAGGTGCCCCATGCCCCAGTAAACAGAAATCGAGGATTCCCTGGCATGGCTATCCAAGGCTGCCAGGAGACCTGCGGGTAACAAGTGCATAAATTGATTAGATGTCATAATATGCAAGATAAATCAAAGCTGAGAGCATGAAGAACTGAGAGTTCTGGATTACCTCCGTCGTCCATACAGTGTCGAAGAATTGCCGGAGAAAGGACAAAGTCTCCCGGGGCCTGGGCCGGCACCGACCCTCAAATCTGCGCGAGTAAGGGATCTCCAGAGGTGCCTCGACCTCGAGCTCAGGGGCCAGCGTCGGGAAGTACGCATAAACCCACAGCTGTGAAAGGCAAGGCAGTGGCTGTCAGAATACAGAATGTATAGAAAATACAGAATGCTGAGTGCAGAATGTGAATACAGAATATACAGAGAATGCAGAATGCTGAGTGCAAAATGTAGAGTACAGAATGTTGTGTGCAGTGTGCAGTGTATAGCTAATGAAAAGCAGTAATATAAATCAAAAGGGCAGAATGTACCTCCCAAGCTCGCCAGTAGCCTCCAACTATAGTCCCCGCTCGCGGGAGGTCACGCTCATGTAGCAGTAAAGGGTAGCGAGAGCAGCGCCACCCCAATCAAAGAGCCGGACCCGTGATAGGTCCACCAGAGCACTGAGCAGATAAAGCCCAACTGTGTTCCCCTTGTCGGAGAATAGTATGGTCCCGAGGAGGAACATTAAGAATCCCCAAGCGTACTGCTGTACGGTCTCAATGGCCTGGGGTGAAGTCCCCCTGTACCGCTTGGAGAACCAGGTGTACCTGACCCTGCCTGATGATCTGTCGATCGGCGGACGGGCTTCGAGCAAATAAATCCAAGCGGCCTCCCACTCGCCTATATCTGCGTCATATGGGATCGGCCGGCCTTCCACCTCAAGGCCCGTCAGTATGGAGAAGTCATATGGGGTCATCGTCATGTCCCCGATGGCTGAGAAATGGAAGGAGTTGGTGGTGTCCCACCATCTCTCCACAAGTGCGCCCAAAAGGGTCCTGCTCGCTGGATGACGTGACAATCCTGCACAGAATGGGCCAAACCCTGCCTCGTCCACAATATGTCAGACAGCGTCTGGGAGCTCCATATATCACTCCCTCGCGAGGATAGACCCATAACCCCGTGTGAAACGAGAAGATACCTGCATTCAGAATGAAAAGTATGAGCTGCGTGTTCAAAGTAAAATGTATAAGCTGTGTGTTCAGAATGAAAAGTATGAGCTGTGTGTTCAAAGTAAAATGTATGAGCTGTGTGTTCAGAATGAAAAGTATGAGCTGTGTGTTCAGAATGAAAAGTATGAGCTGCATGTTCAAAGTAAAATGTATGAGCTGTGTGTTCAGAATGAAAAGTATGAGCTGCGTGTTCAAAGTAAAATGTATGAGCTGTGTGTTCAGAATGAAATGTTTGAGCTGCGTGCAAATTAAAAGTGTACTGCATTATGGACTGCGTGTTCAGATTAAGTAGTGTGCTAAAAACCGAATACCGTATTATGAACTGCATGTTCAAATTGAGCGGTGTGCTATGTTATGAAAAAGTGTACTGCGTTATGGACTGCATGTTCAGATTGAGCAGTGTACTAAAAACCGAATACTGTGTTATGAACTGCGTGTTCAGATTGAGCGGTGTGCTATGTTTTGAAAAAGTGTACTGCGTTATGGACTGCGTGTTTAGATTGAGCAGTGTGCTAAAAACAGAATACTGTGTTATGAACTGCGTGTTCAGATTGAGCGGTGTGCTATGTTTTGAAAAAGTGTACTGCGTTATGGACTGCGTGTTTAGATTGAGCAGTGTGCTAAAAACAGAATACCGTGTTATGAACTGCGTGTTCAGATTGAGCGGTGTGCTATGTTATGAAAAAGTGTACTGCGTTATGGATTGCGTGTTCAGATTAAGCAGTGTGCTAAAAACCAAATACCGTGTTATAAACTGCGTGTTCAGATTGAGCGGTGTGCTATGTTATGAAAAAGTGTACTGCGTTATGGACCACGTGTTTAGATTGAGCGATGTGCTATGATATGAAACCGAATGCTGTGTTATGAACTGCGTGTTCAGATTGAGCAGTGTTATGAGCTGTGTTCCAACTAAACTGAATGCTGTGTTATGAATTGCGTGTTCAGATTGAGCAGTGTAGAATGCTGTGTTATGAACTGCGTGTTCAGATTGAGCAGTGTTATGAGCTGTGTGCCAACTAAACAGAATGCTGTGTTATGAACTGCGTGTTCAGATTGAGCAGTGTTATGAGCTGTGTGCCCAAGGTGTGTTGTGTGCCCAAAATGAGCCGTGTGCCAAGTTAGCAGAGTGCTGTGTATGAACTGTGTGTTCAGAATGAGTGAAGTGTTGTGTATGTAAATGTGCAAGAAGTGCAAAGTACATCGTAGGAAATGCAAAAGTAAAGTACGTACCTCATGCGCGTGATGAGATAGATGGGACTTCGGCTCCCGCAGCAACAGGTATGCAGGTGCCCGCCGTGCGAAGTCCTTGAAGTGGTAGAAGGTGCTAGGAGGAAGGATGTGCTCCTCCAGGTCGTACTCCTCTAGGTCGAATGGCCGTATCCTTGGAGGCAACGGTATGATGTCAGGCTCGTCCTCGGCATATGGGGGGCCTCTGCCATACGGAATATTGTCGACCATCTGAAGAAATCTGCAAAAGATGCAAAATGAGCGAAATGAACCAAAATTGCAAAAAGTCAACTCTCGGGAAGAGAAAAAGTCAACAAAAGTCAACGCCTGAAAAAAGGTGCCAAACTTTGGGACAAACATACCTCAAGTGGTGAAAATGGAGAAAGAGGCTCCGAAACCAAATTCTAATCGGTTCAAAACGAAGAGAATCGAAAGTTTTCGCGAAACAACTTCGCGTGGGGCCTTGGAAAGCGTGTATAAAGTGAAAATTTGAGAGAGAAAAGGGTCTAAAGAGGAAGAGAAGCTGATTTCGGCCTTGGAGGTGTGGTACAAACTGATTTGGAGTTGTGTACTTAAAGAGCCGAAGCTTAAAAGACCAAACTGCCCCGAAATTCTGTAAACTGGTCCGCCATCCAGTTTTTCTGGTCGGCCGACCACTTTGGTGGGCAACAACTGGTCGGCCACTGATATAACTGGTTGGCCACCTTCCTGGATGATCCTCAGGGCTCCATTGTTCTCCCTATGCATTTTGGTGATGATTAGAGTCCTCGGCCCTCGGGAAAGTACAAGAAAAGTACACTTTTTCGCTCAAGAATGTCCCTGCGGGAACTTCAATTCAAGTCTTCGATGCGTAGCTCATCGTTTACTCGTCAAGAGCAAGGTGTATCATTTTTAAATACGTGTGACCCCTCCGAGAGGTAAATCGGAGGTTACGGTCGAATTGCTCTCTTTAAGGCTTGTACTTCTTTTTGCTTTAAACGTGTTATTTCGTCACACTTTCCTATCCTGCATCGTTATGCCCACCACTTGTTGCATTGTTATGCGCATTACTAGTCACTTTGTTACGCACACTTTTGTTGAATTGCCATACACTTCACTTGCGTTGTCGCACACTTTACCCGCATTGTTATGTGTCACACCTAGTTTGCATTGTTTTGCATCCCTTCCGTATTGTTATGCGTCACACTTAGGTCGCATTGTTTTGCATCCCTTCTGCATTGTTATGCGTTACACTTAGGTTGCATTGTTTTGCATCCCTTCCGCATTGTTATGCGTCATACTTAGGTTGCATTGTCGTGCACCCCTCTGCTTGCATTGTTACGCACTTTTCACTTGCATTGCTATGCATGTTTTCTAACAATATTGTACTTGTTGAGTTTCTTTCTTATGCAGGCACGATATTGTATGTACGGTTCATTTGAAGCTGGCGCGACCAGACGAACCGGATGGTACTGTATGTATTCCGCGTGAGACGTAGCAAGAATTGTATAATTCTCTTACATCCTTTTTGCATGTAATGTAGTTTGATTTGTATTTGCTTGCTTAAACTGTTGCATTTATTTTGCATATTTGCTTCGTTACAGCTTTCTTTGCATTATCATAGGTTATGTTCGGCTTCTTGCATTGTCTTTTGCATTTTGCCCCACCCTGCGGGCGCATTTCTTTGTTATCTTGCCTGTTTGTCTAAGTCTTTGGCCTTGTCAAAAATGGGTCGTCTCTGGGCTTTGGCACTCACTCTCGTCACTTATGACTTTCGAGTTCTGTCAAAGAGGGGCAACTATAGACACCCCATTTTTAACCGACCTTAAGACTCAGACGTCATTGATTGAGCGCTCGGTGATGGTGCATGTTGTGTTCGTTTCAAGTCTCTGGAGTTTTGGCTGAAAGCCTTGTCTCCGGGCCTCTGAACTTTTTGTGCTTTGGCTCGGTTTGTGGACCGAATCTTGTTTTCTCTTCCCAGAGGGAGGAAGAGGTCTTGTAAACCATCTCTTTGTGGTTGTAGACCACTTTTTGTGGTCGTAGGCCATTTTTCCCGTTTGGAGACTAGTTTCTGGTTTTTGGAGCCATCGTCCGCGCGCCTTGTCTCGGGACCGCTTAACGTTCTCCGTTTGGCGTGGTTTTTGAACCACACCTTGTTGCCTCTGCCTAGAGGGACACTGTGGTCCGGGAGACCACTTTTGTGGTCGCATACCACTTTTGATGCTCGTAGACTAGTTTTTGAGGCTTTCGGTTGCGTGCTTTGCCTCCCGATCTCTCGTCTTGCATCCACTTTGGTTTGTTTTTGGTACAAACCTTGTTTTCTTTGTTTGAAAGGTGGTACAAGGGTAGGAGACCACCTTTTCTCCTTGGAGACCACTTTTCCTTCTGCCAGCCAGTTTTCTGGTCGGATAACTGGCTTTCTTGGTCTTTGGGCCACCTTTTCTGGTCGACCACCACACCTTTGCATTGTTTTCATACCCTGGACTCTCTCCCACCATGGCCGACCAGTTGTTGCTCTGAGTGACCACTTGAAGTGGTCGGCTGACCACTTTAAGTAGCAGGCCGACCACTTTAAGTGGTCGGCTGCTTTTTGGCACCTTTTTGGAGATATTTTCCTCCAGCTGGCACAGCTGGAGGGCATTTGGGCTATCCTCCATACATGTGTATGGAGGGATTTGTTTGAGGCTTTTGTCTTAGTTTAACACAAAAACACACACTCAAACACCATCCTTTGGTTGCTGAGGTGCTAAGGGGTTGTTTTTGGTGTTCTTGGACTGGTTTAAACTCAAAGACCTTGCTGGAGTTGTAGTTATAAAGGAGGTCTTCAAGGGTGAGTCTTTAACCCTTAAAACCCCCATTCTTGCTTAAGCTTTTAGACCATCTTGCATGTTGTTTTAAGATTAACTCTTAACTAGAAAAAGTTCTGTTTTTAAGTACTTAAAATAGTTGTTTAAGGTCACTTTTTCGTTTGGGGTGATTTACTCCCTCTTAGGCCTTGTTAGGTCTTGTTTTGAGCCATCCCTTTAGGCTCTTGTTGAAGCCTTTGCATGACCTTTCTACCACTGAAATCCAGAGGATTTTCAGTGGTGGAAAGGTGGTTTTGAAGTCCTAAATAGGAGGGGGTCATCCCCTCTCCTTGTATTTTGTTTACTTGCTTCATATGCCTTATGTTTGAGCACCTTTGTTAAGCTTATGTTGGCCATATCTTAGCTTGTATTTGTGGTTATTTTGCTGAGGCATACCACGGTTTTTGCTTGGTTTGGTCACTCCATGCATGGTTAATACACTTGCAGTGTAAATCACACAAACTAGCTTTGTATGCTTCATGAAGTAGCATGTCATTCTAGCTTGTTTTCTTTCCATTTCAGCATGTTTTTGGTGATGTTTTGCCATTCATGACTCTGTTTTGGTTTGGTTTGGTTGGCCCTTGTATGCCTCATGCACTTGTAGTGCAATTCTATGAAATAGCCTAACATGCATCATGCTTTGACATGTCATTTTAGCACGCTTTTGGCTTAGCTCTGAGAAGACTTTGTTCATGTTTTAGCATGTTTAAGGTCTGATTTGTGTTGCTTTGGTCATGCATGACTTGCTTTATATAGCTATGGTTCAATCTAGCTTGTTAGCTTTGTGTATTGAGTCCTCTAGCATGCATTACTTGGACTATTTTAATGATTTGGTATCATTTATCATGTGATTTCAGTTCATGTTTCATGGCCATACACTCACATTTGTCACTTATTCAATGCGTTGGGGGGGTTAGTCCTTTATGCCTTAACATGAATCATTGCGTATGCCTTCATGCCTTAGCTTGCGAGCAACCATTTCAGTGTGTTTTTGGGGTTATTATGCCATGATATAACTCTGATTTTTGTTGCTTAAGTCATATCATGTTTGGTCCTAATAGGTGTAGTGTAATCCACCCTATTTGCCTTGCATATTCCATGTCTTATGCCCTTCATGCTAGCACATTTTGGCTTCTTTCCATACATGTTTTAGACTCATTTTAACATGTTCTAGGACTGTTTTGGGTTGCCTTTGTCATATGCTTCATGCTTTGTATAGTTGTAGTGCAATTGGCCTTGCTAGCTTTGTGTTTGGATGACTCATGCATGCTATCTTTGAGCTATTCAGATGATTTGGCATCATTTAATACTTGATTTCAGAGCATATAGCATTGCCATATTCCCACTTCATTCATGCTTTGAATGCCTTTAAGTGTTGTACATTGTTGCCTCTTTTATGGCCAAGTGTGTATGCTTGCGTGCTTAGGCCTTTGAGTCCTCATCTTAGCATGTTTTGGTCCTTGTTTAGACCTATTTGACCTCTGCCCATGCTTAGTTCATGCATATGTGCCATGTGTTGCATGTCTCCTTTGTAATCTTCTTTGCTAGCTTTAATGCTTAAGGACCATTGCATGCCATACTTGTGGTAATTGAGTGGTTTGGCACCATTTCTCACTTAATTTCAGAACTTAGAGTGTTGTTACACTCCCTTGTTTATCACTCTTTGAGCACTCTTGAGAGTTGTGCTCTTAGGCCTACTTGGTTGGCCAATGCATTGTGCATGCATGCTTTGTGTTTTTGGTGCCTTAGTTTCATCATGATGGCCACTGATTTGGGCATGACTGAGGTCTGTCCATTTTGGTTTAATTCCATTGAGTTTGTGGTTTGCATGTTGTTGCATGCTTGCTGTATTGCATATTGTTGCCCTTGTTGCATTGCATTGTGCATGCATGCATTACATTGTGTTTAGAACCTTATGATTGCCTTGCATTGAGCATGCCATCTAGTTCTTAGCATTTAGCATTGAGCATGCCATCTAGTTCTTAGCATTTAGCATTGAGCATGCCATGTTATTCCTTGCATTGTGTATGCTATGATTGTTAGTTGCATTGTGTATGCCATGTAGTTGTATGTTTGCATGCTAAGGTTGCATTACATTGCATTGAGCATGCCATGTTATGTGCTTGCATTGTTGTTTGGAATAGGTGTTAGTCCAAACACGAGAAGCGAGGGACGTTTCATACTTAAAGTGATGAAATATGCCTCAATTCTCGGTCGCCGACGCTCTTGATCATACATGATAGAGTTTTAGGCTTTATGTGTTTACTTGTGCATTCATTTCACATTGAATTGTGCAACTTCGCCTCTCGGCCATCATGCATTGAAATGCGCAATTGGTGGTCCGAGGGTCGAGAACCACACTCCCTTGAGTTCATGACATGATAGGGAGGGTGGTTGTGCACACATATCTTGCAAATATATTGCCATCCCCTTTCTTGCTCTCTGTTGCAGCAAACTGGAATTCAACAGCAACAACTGGTCGGTCGGCCAGCCAGAAAAACTAGCTGGCCGACTACTTTTCTGGTTTTTCAACAAAGAAAGTGGTCGGCAGGTGGCTGGAGAGACCAAAAGTGGTTGGCCACCCTTCCATAGGGTTCCCCAGGTGGAGTTTCAGCTTTCTGGAGCTTGGTGTAGTGTTCTGAGAACAAATGAAAACTGAGGCAAATCGGGGCATCGCATTGGATTTCCGAACGAGGCGACCGAGCATGCATCTAGCCTTCTTCCTCTGAGGCTCCTGATTTACTGCTTTCCTTAACTGCCATGCTTAGATAGCTAGCTTTTGCTTTGATTTGTACCTTTAATAGTTAATGCGTTTAGCTATTCAATTCGTTGTGTAATAATTAGTTAACTAGGATTAGTTAATTAATTCGTTGTGTAATAATTAGTTTAATTAGCTTAGATAAGCTGGTTAGCTTCTTATTTGGTCCCTCCGTTAAGAGGGCCAATTGTTGTAATAAGCGTGCGTGTGTGTGATGTATATCTTCCAACCTCCATTTCTTTCTCCCTTTTACTTAACCGCTTACGATGGTTAGTTTTAGGGCATATTTCGATTAGCATACCTTATGCTTGCATGCGTGCATCCATTCATCTGTATTGCATGCACTGGGCTCGGCGCATCATACTAACTGCATTGTATTTCAAATACATTTACTTGAATACGTGTTCAACAGCATGTTACCAAGTTGCATTTTTACATGACATTCAAGAATAGCCGAACCTATTTTAGTTGCATTTTCGCATGTGTTGCATCAGTCATCTTAACATGAACTAGGATCATGCATGATTTCTAACTAGTTCTCTGTTTTGGCTCGGAGTACACTGTGAGTGTTTACGCTTTAACATACTGCACGTGTGTTAATGTTGCCATGTTAGCATGCTTGCCATGAGGCTAATTGCTTATGTGATTAACTGCCTGAATGCCTGTGGGTGAAGGTTAGATTACTTGAATTGGAACAATTCATTGAAATCCGCATTTTAGCCTACTTGTGAGTAGCAAACTTCAAACTGTTTTCAAACGAACATGCAATGTTTTGTTCCAAATTAGGCGATCTAGTCTATACTTGTTTGCTGTGCGCATCACATAGTAATTCTAGGTTAAATAATCGGAATAAGAGCACATGTGTTTTCAAAAATAAGATATCATGTTTAGTACAGGCCGATCTTTGATCGGGCGAGCGGGGGTGCTCATTGCATGACCTTCCCCTCTCGTACCCAAGTTCCCGAGCCGAAGCAACTTTGGTGATGACGGACACGTGGCCTTAGGCACGAGTTAGGGTTTCCTAAATTTCCCCAAAATAAAATATTTAGGTGGCGACTCTGTATTTGGCAAAGCAGTCCATGTTTGGCACTTCTTTATTAAAAATCAGTTTTCCAAAACGATTTACCGGATTTGGACTCTTTGGTGATTTATCGATCTCACATCGCACACTGTGAGATTAGATTCAGAACCGGGATATTTGAGTCCAAACTGTAGTAGCTCAGAACAAAACGAGAATTCGCGCCCCTCGCAGCGCGGATATCGGAGAGTTCCCAGGCACGTCTACAGTAAGGTCATGGACCAAGACAACACCTTCCAATTGGGAGCCCATTCCTATTTCTTTCTTTATATTTTATTTTATTTTGTAGCATCACCAAAACCCTCTTATTAGAATCTTCATGAAAAATATGAAAAAAGTTCCATTATGGGTTTGGCACCAACTTTTTTGGCCCTGTTTAGTTTGGTTTTTAAAAATTTGTTTCAGAATTTTTTTAAAAAAAAAATTGAAATTAATTTGGTAAAAGAAATAAATTTTTTTTTTATAATTTTATTTTTTAGGAGGCTAAAAATAATTTTTGAAATTTAAAAGTATCTTTTTGATATTTATTGTTACAATTTTTATTTTTTATTTTTTGATAAACACACCAAACAGGCTCTTTGTTTTTTTTTAAGCTTTCGTCAGCTGTTTTTATTTTTTTGTCATTTTTCTTTTCACAAACAGAAGGCCCTAATAATTTTTTAAAAAATGGGTCAAACTTGAAAAAAAACCCTACTACGTACCAAAAAAACCGATTTTGGTCTAAATAACCAATAAATTTGATTTTTTAGTAGACTCTTTCAAATTTGGTCCATTTTTTTTAATTGTTAGGACCTTCTAAGTCTATAAACACCACACAAAAATGTTTATAAAAAAAAATTAATTAAAAACTCAAAAAAAATATATATGTATATAACTAACTTAAAAGTTGGCCTTTGAAGGTTAATTAAGGCCCCGTTTGTTTTCAGAGGTAGAATGGAGGAGATTGATAGTGAGGGAATTAGGTAAAATTGTATTTGTTTTGATGATAGTTGTTAGTGTAGAAATTGTTAAATTATTTTTATATAAAATAAATATAAAATAATAAAACAAATAAAAAATACAAAAACATTAAATATTAATGTTCAAAAAAGAAATTGCCCAACATGTAAAAAAAAAATTAAAAAAATAAAAAATTATTTTTTTCCCAATGTGATTCTCTTTCTCTGTTGTTGGTTTGGTTTTGGTTTCGGTTTTAGTGAGATTTATGTGTTTGTTTACAGGTTTGCATGATGAAGAAAAATTATTGGTGATAATAGTTGCAATCGAAGTATCTATGCTCATTCTGTGCCAAAGATTTTGATCGGATTTTGTTTTCTTCAATGAAGATCATAAAATTAAAGTAAAAACAAAAAAAATTGGGTATCAAATTTTTTTATTTTTTATTGTCATTTTATTTTATAGAAAATGTGAAAATTTATTGTGAATTCAAGATTTTACTATAACATTAGATTTTTGTATAACTAGGTAAATTTAAAACTTTTAAATATCATTGTGATTTTTATTTTTATCATTTTTCTATCCTATTATACCATTACAGCTATTTGTTAGTTTGTTAATTATAATTCAATTAATTGAAAATGAAAATTTAGTATAACTTTTCATATATATTAATTAATTTGTTACCGCTATAATTGTATATAATAACATAATATATAAGGAAAATCTTTAAATATAATTACTATTTTTTTATGTTATTAAAATAGTCCATCTTAAAATAGTATGTAGAGGAGTTAGATCTTCTTTTATCTCCAAAAAATCCAATCTATTTTTTCTTATACTTTTTAATTTTTAAATTGAAACATTAGTTGTTTATGTCCACAAAACAAAATTGATAAACACATATCCAAAAGCTACATATTTTTTTTTCTTTTATTTTTTTTAATAGGTAGGATATTTACAAATGAAAAATGTTTAACACCTCAAAAAACTTTCCATAATCCGACTTATAATGATGTGGTCATAATTGTCAATTTTTATACAAATATAAGAAGGGAATTAAATAAATTATACATTTTAACCAACCACTTACTCAAACTTTCACTATTTCAAGATATTATTTTACTATAATTTCAATTAAGAGAATCTTCAATTCTTAATATTTTTTTTTTATCAAATTATAGTTTGATAAGAATTTAAAAAGATGAAGCGTTGGAAATTATTTGTTTTTCCAATCAAAATTGATGAAAAGAAAAAAAAAATTGGTATAAGAATGAAATTTCTTTTAAAAATTGATAAAATTTTAATGAAAATTTTGAAGTAATTTATATCAAATCAAATTTTTTTATTCGATTTTAAAATCAAATTAGATAAAAAAAATTAAAAGAAAATGATGAAAGGTTAAAAATATTTTAAAACCTTTTTATTCTTAAAGACTAAAAATCCTAGTGCGTATTATATTCATATTGTACCTTTAGTTATGCAATGAAAATCAAAAGAAATGTAACTTAAATTAATGGATTAACAATAAAAATATCATATCAATTATTGTTAAATATCACTTTACTTCACATTTAATAATAAAATTGTATATTTGTCTTAATTATAATTTTAAAATTTGTATATTTTCATAACAAGAAGAGGTATGTCATAAATCATGTAACCTCATTTAATTAGGTTTAAATTTTTTTGTTATTAAAAATTATTAAAATTGCTCTTATAGCGATCCCGATTTTGATCCGACTCTTGTGGTAGTCCGAACTCGGGTTTATGGTTTCTGAATGTTGTTCATTGTCTTTTCCTCTTTATCTCGCCTTAAATTTAGTTATTTGGATGTGTTGAATGTGTTTGGAATAGATTGGTTACTTGGTTTTCAAACCTTGTGTTGCCCAAAATTTTGGTCCTCCGCTCGAGAGGTCTATCTTGCGCTCGAGCACGATCTGCAAACTCTCAGTACCTTGCACGTCTGCAAAAGTACTGGAGGGGTGTTTTCTACGCTCGAGCGGCATTCCCTTACGCTCGAGTGGGTGGGCGCTCAAGCGGTTTGTCTGTCGTCTACAAAAGTACTGGATGTGTGTATTCTGCGCTTGAGCGGAACAACTTATTGTGTCTGACGCTCGAGCGTCAACTCTGGCGCTCGAGCGGACTGTGTGTATATCAGATCGCGAAAATGATATTTTACATCACTTTTTCAGATCTTTTCTCCCAAAAACCCTAAAGTGAGTCATTCTCTCTCTATAACTCATTCTCACTCTACATTTTCACCTTCATCCATTGACTTCTCCACCCTTGGGCCTTTGTGAAAAAGGTAGAACTTCTCAAGATCTTCATTTTGATCCGAACAAACTTGGGTTTCGGTGTCTTTGGAGTTTTGACCTTGCTTTGCTCATCTTTTCTCCTTGAGGTAGGGATTTTCTACACTTTCATACAGTTTTTAGCTTAGTTATTTGTCGTGGTGTAACAATGGTGGGATTTGGGGGCATTTTGAACAAACCTAGGGTTTGGGTGTGAAATAAAAAGAGGGGTTTTCTAATTGAGTGTGAAATAAATGATTGTGGGGTTTGAATATGAGGTTTTATGGTAGCAAAGTAGAAAATTTTGGCACATGGGTTGATATATGAAAAATGGAGTTTTGCCCTAAAAGGGTCAAATTGTTATTTCGTACAAATAACTAAAATTGATAATGATAATGTGCAATTGGATGATTGTTGATGTAAATGGTGGAGGTGGAAATGTGTTATCTCTCACCTATGGAAATTTGAATAAATTATCTGTCTTGTGATTGAATATTTGTTTTGAAATATCTGTATTGGGCTATCGGTGGAGGTTAGCTATGATTGTTGTAGAAATTGCATGAGAATTAGGTAAATTGAAACTAATCTATTGTTGGTTGTCATTGAATATGACTATGTTTAAATACATTGTATGTGTATGATGCGTGAGAGGAGAAAGGGGATGTACTCTATTGTTTCGGAGGAAATAGGGGATGGACTTCATTGAAATTAAGTTGGGCGGAGTGTCCAGGGTGAAAGTCCCGAAACCTTGTATACATGGGTGCCAATTCCCGCGGACGAAATTTTCGTAAAATGGCAAGTTGAAGTATTTATGAGATAGTTATGTTAATTGGAGAACCACTAATTTGTAGTCTCAGTTGGCTTATTGAAAGATAATGAATTTGGCTCATGAATTAAGATAAGACGAACTAACTTGAAATAAAATAAAAGAAAATGGATTGAAATATGAACTTTGGTACCTTGTGATCATATGAATAGGAATGTTCTAGCTTAGGCATTGTATATACACATTATACTTATATCTTCGTTAAATCTCATATATTGTGTTAGATTGTTCCTACTGGGCTTGGCTCACCCTATTTGGGAAACCATTTTCAGGTCCCGGCGATATGCCTCCGCCAAGACAGTGACTCAGAGGGAGTTTGGAGCACAAGCTTCATTTTTGTGTACTTTATTTTGTATAGCCAAGGGCCAAAATTGTATAGAGCTAGGCTCTCTTTTGTTGTAACCAAGCAAGGTCTTGGAAATATGTAAGCCTTCAGGGCATTTTTATCTGTCCATCTTCTTTTCTCTTTTTGAATGGAACATATGCTATAGGTTCAGGGTTAGGCTTATGAATGTATGAAGCATATGTTTCTCTTTTGTACATCATAATGAGTTAATGGAAGATAATCTATTTAATGCTATTATCTCTTGTTAGATCTTATGAGTTGGATTTATTGTATTATTTTTGGGGCGTTACAACTTGGTATCAGAGCGTACCGAGTTTGAATACTTTGGGAATGTAGGAAGTGGTTAGTACCATAATGGGTTTATCTTGCTTGGTTGAGATGTTAGTATGTATTGTGTATGTGCTAATATGCTTATATGATTATATAGGTATGAGATTTAGTTCCTAAGATATTGATTGGATCTACAGGTTTTTGAAAGTCCTATTAGAAGAACACTTGATTACTGCTGTTTCTAATTGGAACTCTAGCAACGTCGCAGGACAGTCATTATCTAGAATGGAAATTCGTATGTGCTTATGTGATTACGTGCTTATATGGAGTGATTTACTGTTGTCCATCGTATTAGGACGCGAGTGAGTTAGCTTCGGCACATTTGTAAATGTGCTAATCTCTTTTGTTACCTTTATTAGGATGTCAGGACATGGTCGTGGTGGTAGGCGTGGTAGACCTAGGCGACAAGAGATGCCGATATCGGATAACATTCCAGCACAGAAGGAAGGGATTAGTCAAGCTAATGTGGCTGAGCCAGTGGGTTAGCAGGCCATGGGCGCCTTGGCTCGTGAGATGGCCGGAGCGTTGTGGGAATCCATGGACATTCTCAGAGTTGAGAATCAAGTCCAGGCCCAGGTAGGTAAGGCAGGGCCGTCTTTTCTGAAGAGAGAGTTTTTTCGGTCAAATCCGGACGAGTTTTTAGGTGATCCCAAGGAGCCACTAAAGGCAAATGAGTGGCTAGAACAGATGGTGAAGACGTTTGAGATGCTCAGCATCGAAGACGGGGGTTTGAGAGTGACCTTAGCATCCTTCCAGCTGAAGGGAGATGAGGGTCAATGGTGGAAGTATGCACGAGGGCACATTGGTAGGACTTGGGAGGCTTTTGTCGACGCCTTCCCAGACAAGTTTTTGCCTCCCATGGTTAGGTAGAAGTTGAGAGACCAGTTTTCCAAGCTGGTGCAGTTGAACACACCAGTGGCCGAGTTTGAGGCAATCTTCACTAGCCTCTCTAGGTTTGCACCAGAGTTAGTGGCGACAAAGGAGCGCCGGTGTTTGGAGTTTGAGAAGAGGCTGAGGACCGGACTCATGTTCCGAGTGGCCGGGTCCATGATTAGGGACAATGGGCGTCTTGTGGAGGTGGCGGCCCATCTTGAGACCATTATGCAAGCTGAGGAAGAGAGGATGAGGGGCTCTAAAAGGAGCCAGGAGGTTCAGGGGGTCGGGAAGATATAGAGGGGTTCTAACCACAATAGTCCCAGGGAGCTTAGTCGAGGTCTACCTTTCTAGTGCCGATTTCGGGCTTCGGGAGAGGTGGCTAGGGAGATTTCACTTGTTTTAAATGTGGCCAGTGGGGTCACAAATCTCCAGCTTGCCCGTAGAGAGGAATAGGGCAACGATCTACACAGTCTTCGGCTCGTTCTCAAAGCTAGAGTCAGGGGAGAGGGCAGCCCCTCGCTTGTTACTAGTGTGGACAGGCGGGGCACATGAAGAGGTTTTGCCTTTAGTTGGGTGGCACACTCAAGAGCCACCAGCCGGCACAGTCGGCATAGACCTCGAGGATCAATTAAGGAGGCTCTTCAGCTCAATCAGTGTATTAGTCTTATGCTCCTAGGGGTGAGCAGGTAGATCAGAGGCCTTCAGGGCGCGTGTATGCTATTACAGCGCCAGACCTTGTACCAACACTGTCGGTAGTGAGAGGTACCTTCTTGTTTTGCAATTTAGTTACTAATGTGTTGATTGACATGGGTGCATCTCATTCTTTTATCTTGTCTACATTTGCATCGGTTTTGAGATTTGAATTGGCTCCGTTAGCATCTCTTAATTGTGTAGTGTTACCTATTTGGGGTGAGATGGTTTTGAAGCAGGGGTGTCGGGGTTGTGATATAAAGATTGCTGATCACCAGCTTCCTTTTTCATTTGTGTTGATTGACATGTCTGGTTTTGGTGTTATTTTGGGTATGGAGTGGTTATCGTCATACCGGATAGTTATAGATTGCTACCATCAGAGGGTTACTGTATGTACATTGAACGGGAATTATTTTCATTTCTTGGGGGACCGGGTTGGTAGAGTCTTACCACCGGTGTATGATCCGCATTGGCAGAGTGAACTTAGTTGCCTACTTGCCAACTTTTTGAGTAGTGAGCGTGATGAAGTCCAAGTCGAGCTGCTGAGGGTAGTTTGTGAATACCCGGATGCTTTTCCGGAGGATCTTACTAGTTTGTCACCTCACCGAGAGATTAAGTTCTCCATTGACTTAGTGCCCAGTACGACACCAATTTCTATGGCACCGTATAGGTTTGCACCTGCTGAGTTGACTGAGTTGAAGGTTCAACTCCAGGAGTTATTAGATAATGGTTTTGTTCACCCTAGCACTTCTCCTTGGGGAGCACCGACTCTCTTTGCTAAAAAATAAAAATGGAACATTGCGGCTCTGTATCGATTATTGGAAGTTAAACCAGGTAACTGTCAAGAATAAGTATCCAATGCCTCATATAGATGACCTGTTTGACCAGTTGAAGGGGTCTTGTTGCTTTTCTAAGATAGACCTAAGATTGGGTTATCATCAGTTGAGAGTAAGGGAGGAGGATATCCTGAAGGCGGTATTCTATACGCGATATGGCCACTATGAGTTTCCGGTGATGCCTTTTGGGCTAACCAATGCCCCAGTTGTGTTTGATAAACTGGATTTTTCGTGAGTTCTTAGACCGTTTCGTGGTTCGTCTTTGTGGACGACATCTTAATCTATTCACCCTCTAAGGAGGAACACGAGGAACACTTAAGAGTGGTGCTTGAATTGCTTAGAACCCATAAGTTGTATGCTAAGTTTGGAAAATGTGAATTCTGGCTGAAAGAGGTTAAATTTTTGGGTCATGTAGTAACCGGGAAAGGGGTGACTGTAGATTTATCCAAGATAGAGGCAGTACATGATTGGGAACAACCTAAGATTGCCTTTGAGATCCGTAGTTTCTTGGGGTTGGCTGGGTATTACCATTGGTTTATGAAGGATTTTTCAAGGCTAGTCTCACCTTTGACTAGATTGACGAGGAAAGGAGTTAAGTTTGTGTGGAATGAGACTTGTGAAAATTCGTTCCAAGAACTTAAAGTTAGACTGACCATCGCTCTAGTTTTGATTATTCGGAGAGGGGTTTGGGTTATTTAGTGTATTGTGATGCCTCACGGGAAGGCTTGGGTTGTGTATTGATGCAAAAGGGAAAGGTTATGGATCCCGGCAGTTGAAGACTCATGAGAGAAACTACCATACTCATGACCTAGAGTTAGCGGCTATGATATTTTCCTTAAAGATTTGGAGACACTACTTGTATGGAGAGAAATTTGAGATGTTTTCTGATCACAAGAGTCTGAAATATCTGTTTACATAGAAAGACTTGAACTTGAGACAGAGAAGGTGAATGGAGTTCATAGAGGATTATGATTTCGAGTTGCACTAACACTCGGGAAAGGCCAATGTGGTGGCCGACACCTTGAGAAGGAAATCTGGTAGCAGCATAGCTGGTATTGCCATTCAAGAATGAGAAATGTTGGGTACTCTTGGGGAGTTTGACTTGCACCTTGGCGAGTCTCTTGAGTCTGCAGCCTTGTTTACGATAGTTGCTTAACCCACGCTTGTGAATTGAGTGATAGAAGCACAGAGGGGTGACCTTGAGGTAGAATCCCTCCGTGAGAAGATCTCCAGTGGGAAGGTAGAGAGGGGCTTGAATGTGTATTCCGACCAGAGTGTGAGACACTGTGACGGTTTGTTCATGCCGGAGCCTTGCCGAGAGGAAGTACTTTGAGAGTTTTACCATTCGTGCCTTATGGTGCATCTGGAAGGCACAAAGATGTATCATGATCTTAGTTGCTAGTTTTGGTGGAGGGGTATGAAGAAGGATGTAGCTGTTTTTGTGTCGAAATGCCTTACTTATTAGCAAGTGAAGGTTGAGCATTAGAGGCCAGCGGGTTTGTTGCAACCCTTGCCTATAGCCGAGTGGAAGTGGGAGCATGTTACAATGGATTTTGTTGTGGGTCTTCCGAGAAATCAATGGGGGTAGTGATGCCATTTGGGTGGTAGTTGACCGGTTGACTAAGTCGGCACACTTTATTCCTATGTGCGTAAGTGACTCGGTAGATTACCTTGTCGACCTGTACATTAGGGATATAGTGAGATTGCACGGGGTTCCAGTGACAATTGTTTCGAATAGAAATCCATGTTTTACAGCTCGGTTGTGGCAGAGCTTGCAGAGTGCCTTGGGCACTAAATTGACCTATAGCACCGCGTATCATCCTCAGACTAACGAGTAGTCTGAGCGTATCATTCAAATCTTTGAAGATATGCTTCGAAGTTGTGTCCTTGACTTCAAGGGGTTGTGGGAGAGGCACCTGCCCTTAGTGGAGTTTGCCTATAACAATAGCTTCCAGTCGAGTGTTGGCATGGCACCATTTGAGGCCTTGTATGGCCGACCATGTAGATCTTCAGTGTGTTGAGCCGAGGTGGGTGATGCACCTTTGTTGGGGCCGAAATTGGTTCAAGAAACGACGGAGAAAGTGGCATTTATCCGTAAGCGATTAGTTATGACTCAGAGTCGTTAGAAAAGCTATGCCGACCGTAGGAGGAGACCTTTGTCTTTTGAGGTGGGAGATCATGTCTTTTTGAAGATATCACTTAGGTGGGGTTTGATGAGATTTGGGAGGAGTGGGAAGTTGTCCCCTCAATTTATTGGGCCTTTCGAGATCCTCGAGCGGATTGGAGAGGTTGCTTACCGTTTGGTGTTACCGCCACAGCTTTTCGGGGTTCACGATGTGTTTCACATTAGCATGCTTCGGAAGTATGAGCCAGATCCATCGCATATGTTGGGTTGGACCGACTTAGAAGTAGATGAGGATGCCTTATACGAGGAGAGACCGGTGAGAGTCTTGGATACTCGAGATCAAGTTTTGTGAGGCAAGACAATCCCCTTGGTAAAGGTATTGTGGAAACAATACCAGGTTGAAGAAGCAACTTGGGAGCGTGAATTAGAAGTCCGAGAGAAATATCCGGGCTTATTTGTTAGTGTTTGAATGTGTATTGAGATTTTGATTATGCAAATGAAATGTAAAAGCATTGTATATGTTTTAAAAAGCGAGAACATTGTATATGTTATGGGTGTTTTGGGAACATGGATTCAATATAAGTATTGTATATGCTTTGAGAATATGAGATATTGTGGATGTGATATCATTTTGGAAGCATTATCTATGTTGTGTAAAATTTGAAATTTTGGATTTTGATTAAACATTGTAAATGTTTTGTGTATCGAGTTGATAAGAATGGATAACTGGAGAATGGACCATGGTGTTGAACTTGTTAGATTAACATTATTGTGATTGATTTAATAACGATTTTGATCTTGATTTGAAATTTCGGGGATGAAATTCCTTAAGGGGGGGAGGTTATAGCGATCCCGATTTTGACCCGACTCTTGTGGTAGTCTAGACTCAGGTTTATGGTTTCTGAATGTTGTTCATTGTCTTTTCCTCTTCATCCCTTCTTGAATTTGGTTATTTGGATGTGTTGAATGTGTTTGGAACAGGTTGGTTGCTTGGTTTTCAAACCTTGTGTTGCCTAGAATTTTGGTCCTTCGCTTGAGCGGCTTTTCTTGCGCTTGAGCGAGATCTGCAAACTCTCAGCACTTTGCACGTCTGCAAAAGTATTGGAGGGGTGTTTTCCTCGCTCGAGCAGTATTTCCCTACGCTCGAGCGGGTGGGTGCTCAAGCGGCCTTTTTTGCACTCGAGCGGTTTGTCTGTCGTCTGCAAAAGTACTGGATGTGTGTATTCTGGGCTCGAGCGGAACAACTTATTGTGTCTGACACTCGAGCGTCAACTCTTGGGCTTGAGCGAATTGTGCGTATATTAGATCGCGAAAATGATATTTTACATTACTTTTTCAGATCTTTTCTCCTAAAAACCCTAAAGTGAGACCTTCTCTCTCTAAAACTCACACTCTCTCTACATTTTCACCTTCATCCATTGACTTCTCCACCCTTGGGCCTTTGTGAAAAAGGTAGAACTTCTCAAGATCTTCATTTTGATCCGAACAAACTTGGGTTTCGGTGTCTTTGGAGTTTTGACCTTGCTTTGCTCATCTTTTCTCCTTGAGGTAGGGATTTTGTACACTTTCATATAATTTTTAGCTTAGTTATTTGTCATGGTGTAACAATGGTGGGATTTGGGGGCATTTTGAACAAACCTAGGGTTGAATATGAAATAAAAAGAGTGGTTTTCTAATTGAGTGTGAAATAAATGATTGTGGGGTTTGAATATGAGGTTCTATGGTAGCAAAGTAGAAAATTTTGCCACATGGGTTGATATATGAAAAATGGAGTTTTGCCTTAAAAGGGTCAAATTGTTATTTTGTACAAATAACTAAAATTGATAAATGTGCAATTGGATGATTGTTGATGTAAATGGTGGAGGTGGACATGTATTATCTCTCACCTATGGAAATTTGAATAAATTATCTGTCTTGTGATTGAATATTGTTTGAAATATCTGTATTGGGCTATCGATGAAGGATAGCTATGATTGTTGTAGAAATTGCATGAGGATTAGGTAAATTGAAACTAATCTATTGTTGGTTGTCATTGAATATGACTATGTTTAAATACATTGTATGTGTGTGATGCCTGAGAGGAGAAAGGGGATTGTAATGCCCTCAAAACAACAAAAAAAAGACATAAACAATCATTCATAAGGTCCATACACATGCTAGAAAAGATATATTTCATTCATCAGCGTTCTCCTCACAAAAGTTGTACATGACACTCTAACTACTATTAACAAAATAAGTACCCTACGGGCTTACATCTTTCCGAGTATAACTTGGTTACTACAAAAGAGGGTCAAAAGCCCTTTACAATTTAAAGCCCTCGGCTTGGAAAGAAAAACATATAAACATGAAATGAAACAACAAAACAGAGACTTCAGCCTCAAGACCTCCCAAGCTATGACCTTGGAGGCGGCATGTCACCTGTACCTGAAAATGGTGTCCCAAATAGAGTGAGCCGCAGCCCAGTAGAGATATGCTAAACAGTATATGAGAATTAACTAAAACATTAGCATTCGATAAATGTTTAACACTTATAAGCCATCTTAAACCTTTTCCATAGTCAATCACCATTGGTACCCATATTTCAATTCACTTTCAATTATTACCCAAGTCAATTCATTGACATAATTCATTATCATATAAACAAGTCAAAATGAGACTATAACTCATTCATCAACACTTCAATTATAAACATCATTCATACATTTCCATATCTTTGCCATTTTACGGATCTACGTCTGAGGGAACCGGCACCCAAATAAATAAGATTTTGGGTCTTTCACCCAGGACACTCTGACTAACTTAATTATCAATGGAGTCCATCTCCTATCTCCTCCTACACAAAGATACATATACAATGTATTAAACATGTTGGCATATACAATGACCCAACAATTCACATATTCAACCTTTATATCCGACCGTCATATTCAATGACTTCAACCAAGTGATTAGTTTCAATTTACCTAATCATCATGCAGTTTCTACAACAATCATGACTATCTTTCACCGATAGCCCAAAACAGATATTTCTAAACAGATAAATAAATTTATCAAACAGATAATGTATTAACTTTCTCATAGATGAGTGATTCACCAATCCAACTACACCATTCAATTACAATCTCCTCCAATTTCATGATTTCTAAACCAATTTCATGTTTCTACATAAATTTTATCCTTTATACAAATAATGTATATAATTCAATTTAGGGCATTTTTTCCCATTTCCTCAAATATTGCTCCCAAGACCAAATTTTACCAATTATACACACATAACCCCATTTCAAGACCTCACATATATAATGGAGCCCAAAAATAGAAAACCTCCCTTTCAAACATTTCAAATTTTAAACCCTAAATTTCCCAAAACTTCCAAATCTCACTATTTATACAAAATGACCAATGTTTAGGTTAAAGCTCATAGAAATGAGTAGATTATCCCTACCTCAAATAAAGAAGCTCAAAGGAGAAGAAGTGAAAAACTCGAGATGCTCCAAACTTGAATTTCTTCGGATCAAAATGAAGCCCAAGGAAAGCTCTACATTTCTTACAAAGAGACTAGGGTAGAGAGATCCAAGAACAAGGTGTATTTGTAGAGAGAAAGTTTAGAGAGAGAGAGACATTCGGATTTAGGGTTTGGAGTGAAAAAGGAGATGAAAAAGTGATAAAAATCACGCTGCTGCGAACTGATATATGCGAGGCTCGCTCGAGCGAAGGAGTTGTCGCTCGAGTGACCAGACATAACAATGATCTCGCTCGAGCGCAAGAAGCGTCGCTCGAGCTAACAATGAGAAGCTTCAGGTTTGAACCAACGCAAACGCACGCTTGAGCGCAAGAGTTCTTGCTCGAGCGAAGTGTCACGACCCAAACCCGCCCCTATGGATTTAGCACCGTAACCGGCCAGTAATCTGAGATTACCGAAGGCCTGCTTAACAGTAAAACAGTAATACAGAGTACAGGGGCTGGCGGAAGCCAATACAGTAATTAAACAATGTTCAATGAGCTGTGACAGTCTGTATGCAAAAAGACTTTTCATACGTATATACAATTAGTGCAAAACAGTATGTACAACATTTACAATCATTTAGGATAGGGACTTAATCCCTATTGAGACAGTATAGTATAAAAACATTCACTCTATACAGTTATACAAAACAGATACAGAGACAGGTGTGGGAAAATTAAACACCCCAAAGCCATAGCTTGAACAGGCTCGGAACCTCGCAGTGAATCACTTAGGTTGGCTTGACAAAACTGGAGTTACCCCGACGCTTCTAGCAATGATCCGGTGCCTGAACACCTACATATATATATATGAGCAGTGAGCTAAAGCCCAGTGAATAACATAATGCATAAAGAGGTTAAGAATGAATGGCTTTTCAGTATTGAAAACAGTCAATTGATTCAGTATATCAATCATTCAGTCATAATAGTCATATATGGTACATCCCTTAGCATAGCAGTACAGTAACAGTAGGTCTTAAAAGACCGAGCAGTCAATGATGGCCATCATATCAGTAAACAGTAGTGGTTCCACATGGGAACCGACAGAGATCTCTGTGGCAGTAGCAGTACAATACAGTAACAGTAGGTTGCTAAGGATGCCACAATACAGTTCACAATTAGGACATCATTCATTCAGTAACAGTATCATTTCAGAAAACAGTACAGTTCAATTGTTCAGAAGATAATCATTTTTGAACATATCTTTACAACATTGTTACTCACAGAGTTCTGGGCTACAGATAAGCTAGAGCGCGTCCTCAGATGCCAACCCTACATAGTTACAGAGTGAACATACACTAAGTTCACATTCGGGAAACAAAGACTTAGTCCCTACTTAGACTCGGTGTGGTTCTACATCTATATCCTCATTAAGATGTCTTAAACTAGGCCTAAGAATGCCTAGGATGAGATGAGGATGCAAAGATGCACTTTAAAAGCATTTTCAGCATTTTCAGAAAACGGGGGTCACGCTCGAGCGTAGGTTATTACGCTCGAGCGGACATGCAGACAAAGGTTTCCGCTCGATCGTAGACTTACCCGCTCGAGCATGCTGCAAAACAGTCAAAAGTGCTGGATGTGTGAAAATCACGCTCGATAGGGTGCTTGACATCCGCTCGAGCGTAAGACACAATGTCCCGCTCGAGCGTAAATTGCCCCGCTTGAGCGGATTTCAAAATAGTGCAAAGTGCTGGGAGCACGAATTTCACGCTCGAGCGCTAGTCACCCCGCCCGAGCGTGAGTTCAAAATCTGGAATTCTCAGATTCGAACCTCAAGCTCAAAATCAACTTCAAATGCCGCAATTTCGATCCTTTTGGGCCAATTTTTTGGAAACACTTCAAAACTCATAACATAACATGTTTCAAAGATCAATTTGAGAAATCAAGGCCCAAAGGTGGTTCAATAAATCCAATTTCAAACCAAACTCAAGAACATAACTCAAACATGACATGCATGAGTTTAAACCAATTCAAAGCTTCAATTACTTGCTCAAATGAGCCAATTCCTTCAAAACCAAGATGAGTTCATGGTCCAATGCAAAAATATGAACATGCATGTACCAAATTCCATGTATTCAACCTCAAAATGCTAGGATATAAGCATGCATGCATGATTTATGCTACAATTCAACACATTAAGCCAATTCTAGACTCTAGACTTTAAACTTCCATGAATCATGCAATATAGGACTTAATTTAACAATCAAGAAGGTGGTTTTCCTACCTTATGCCTTCAAACTCAAGAATATAAGCTCAATTGCACAAATCTTCTACAAATTCTTCAAGTTCTCTAGCCAATTCTCAATTGAAGCCAAGTTCTCCCTCTCTCACTCTTCTCCTACGATTTGGCCTCTCTAAGATGAATAAGAATGATGTGTTTTAAAGGCTCCAAACAATGTTTTTGATAGTAGCCCACTAAAATGGCAAAGTTGTAGATAATGCAACTTATGGAATTAAGCTCATTTTAATCTAATTAAATCATACCAAATCACATTTAAGATAAATATACCATAAAATCACATAAATTCTAATGATCATAAATCATCAATCAAATTCAGATTCGGCCGCCGATAAGGCTTTCAATTTGCAGTTTAAAGCATAAAACATGAACAGATAATTTAACAATCAACAGATAGATATGCATTTAAACTAGCACATTCAATCGATCAGTTCAGTATTTCAGTCGATTCAATTACTTATCATAATCAGTCTCAGTTTAGCAGTAATCAGTGGTTAATCGGTAAACAGTGGTGAGGGTTGTTACACGAAGGAACACATAACATGGGTCTTGCTCGAGCGCAAGAAAGCTCGCTCGAGCGAAGAATACCAACCTTCAGGTCTTATAGAGACGCAGACACACGCTGGAGCGCAAGACTACTCGCTTGAGCGAAGAGACACAAAACACAAGGCTCGCTCGAGCGGAAGCTGCATCTGAAAAAGAAACCTGAAGACTCACCACACTCGCTCGAGTGAAGAAGCAAACACCCAGGGCTCGCTCGAGCGTAACAAGCCTCACTCGAGCGAGGAGGCAAAAACTTGGGCAGCAACCTTTTGTTTCAACTCACAACTAACCTGTAACAAACTCGCCCAACACATCCCAAAACTCAAATACAAGGAATTGAAGGATGGAAACAAGACATAGACAACACATACAATCATCGAACCCGAGTCCGGAATATAATAGATGAAGGGGAAAAATCGGGATCGCTATAACCTCCCCCCCTTAAAGAATTTCGTCACCGAAATTTCTATACAAGTTCAAAATGGTGATTTATTTAATTTTCAACATGATTACAATACAACATTCACCAACATGACCCACTACCGATCATTCCATCTCCTCTCAAGAGAGAAATTTTACAAAATATACTCAACATCCTTTATCAACATACATTCTTTCGAATTCACTAACTTTAACACATATATCTCATGCGTTCCAAAACATTTTCAATGTTTATAACAAGTTTATATTCCAAAATTTAAATAACATATTCAATGTTTATATTCAACTCGTGTTCCCGAAACATACTCAACATTCATAATACTTTCATGATCTCAAAACATATACTATGCTTTACAACCCAAAACATATACAATGTTTTTATAGTTCATTAACAAAACAAGATTTTCCACATCTACTCAAATACCCACAAATAGGTCCAGATATTTCTCTCAGACCTCCAACTCACGTTCCCAAGTGGCTTCCTCCAGTCCGTGATGTTTCCACAATACCTTGACCAAAGGGATTGTCTTGCCTCGCAAGACTTGGTCCCGTCTATCCAAGACCCGCACCGGTCTCTCCTCATACGAAGCATCCTCATCAACCTCTAAGTCAGTCCAATCTAATACATGTGATGGACCTGGCTCATATTTCCGAAGCATACTAACATGATATACATCATCCACTCTGGACAGTTGCGGCGGCAACGCTAAACGGTAGGCAACCTTCCCAATCCGCTCAAGGATCTGAAAAAGGCCAATAAACCGAGGGGACAACTTCCCACTCTTCCCAAACCTCATCAAACCCCACCTAGGTGATATTTTTAGGAAGACATGATCACCCACCTCGAACAACAAAGGCCTTCTCCTACGGTCGGCATAACTCTTTTGGCGACTCTGAGTCGTAACCAACCTCTTACGGATAACTGCTACTTTCTCCGTCGTTTCTCGCACCAACTCCGGGCCCAACAAAGGTGCATCACCCACCTCGGCCCAACACACTAGGGATCTACACGGTCGGCCATACAAGGCCTCAAACGGTGCCATGTCAATGCTCGATTGGAAACTGTTATTGTAGGTAAACTCCATTAATGGTAGGTGTCTCTCCCACGACCCCTTAAAGTCAAGGACACAACCTCGAAACATATCCTCAAGGATCTGAATAGTGCGCTCGGATTGCCCGTCAGTCTGAGGATGGTAAGCTGTGCTAAAGGTCAATCTAGTGCCCAAGGCACTCCGCAAACTCTGCCACAACCTAGCAGTAAAATGCGGATCTCTATCTGAGACAATCGACGCTGGGACCCCGTGCAACCTCACTATGTTCCGGATATACAAGTCGGCAAGGTGGTCTACTAAATCTCTCACACGCATAGGAATAAAGTGCGCCGACTTAGTCAACCGATCAACTACCACCCATATGGCATCACTACCCCGTTGAGTCCTCGGAAGACCCACGACAAAATCCATCGTGACATGCTCCCATTTCCACTCGGCTATAGGAAAGGGTTGTAACAAACCCGCTGGCCTCTGATGCTCGACCTTCACCTGCTGACAAGTAAGACACTTAGACACAAACACCGCCACATCCTTCTTCATACCTCTCCACCAAAACTGGCGAGTCAGATCATGATACATCTTTGTGCCTCCCGGATGCACCGCAAGGCGTGGATGATGAAACTCTCGGAGTACTTCCTCTCGGCAAGACTCCGGCACAAACGAATAGTCTCGGTACCTCACACTCAGGTCGGGATACACAACCAAACCCTTCTCTACTTTCCCCCTAGAGATCTTCCCCCGGTGGGATTCCACCTTAAAGTCACCCTTCTGCGCCTCTAACACACGATTCACAAGCGTAGGTTGTGCAACTACAGAAAACAAGGCCGTAGACTCAACAAACTCACCCAGATGCAAGTCAAACTCGCCAAGATCACCCAACATTTCCCATTTCAGGATAGCAATACAAGCTACATCACTGATGGATTTCCTACTTAGGCATCGGCCACGACATTGGCCTTTCTCGGATGATAATGCAACTCGAAGTCATAATCTTCTATGAACTCCATCCACCTTCTCTGCCTCAGATTCAAGTTTTTCTGTGTAAACAGATACTTCGGACTCTTATGATCCGAGAACACCTCGAATCTTTCACCATAAAGATAGTGCCTCCAAATCTTCAAGGCAAATATCACAGCCGCCAACTCTAGGTCATGTGTAGGGTAGTTCCTCTCGTGTGTTTTCAACTGACGTGAACCATAGGCTATTACTTTCCCCTCTTGCATCAATAAACATCCCAAACCCTCTCGTGAGGCATCACAATACACAGCATAACCCAAACCCCTCTCCGGAATAATCAAGACTGGAGCGGTGGTAAGTCTAACCTTAAGGTCTTGGAAAGACTTTTCACAGATCTCACTCCACACAAATTTGACCCCTTTTCGCGTCAATCTAGTCAAAGGTAAAGCTAGCTTGGAGAAATCCTTCACAAACCGACGGTAGTATCCAGCCAATCCCAGAAAACTACGGATCTCAAAGGCCTTCTTAGGTTGTGCCCAATCTTGCACTGGCTCTATCTTGGATGAATCTATAGTCACCCCTTCCCCGGATACCACATGGCCTAAGAACTTAACCTCTCTTAGCCAGAACTCACACTTCCCAAACTCAGCATACAGCTTATGGGCTCTAAGCAACTCAAGCACCACTCGTAAGTGTTCCTCGTGCTCCTCTTTAGAAGGTGAATAAATCAGAATGTCGTCCACAAAGACGACTATGAAGCGGTCTAAGAACTCCCGAAAGATCCGGTTCATCAAGTCCATGAACACGGCCGGTGCATTGGTAAGCCCAAATGGCATCACTAGAAACTCATAATGGCCATACCGTGTACGAAATGCCGTCTTCGGGATATCCTCCTCCCTGACCCTCAACTAATGGTAACCCAATCTCAAGTCTATCTTAGAGAAATAGCGGGATCCTTTCAACTGATCAAACAGATCATCTATACGAGGCATAGGGTACTTGTTCTTAACCATAGCCCAGTTCAACCTTCAGTAATCAATGCAAAGTCTTAAAGCCCTATCTTTCTTCTTAGCAAAGAGGGTCGGTGCTTCCCAAGGCGAAGTACTAGAGCGAATAAAGCCCTTATCTAACAACTCCTGGAGCTGAACCTTCAGCTCGCTCAACTCATTTGGGGCAAAACGATACGGTGCCATGGAAATCGATGCCGTGCCAGGCACTAAATCAATAGAGAACTCAATCTCTCGATGGGGTGGTAAACTAACAAGATCCTCGAGAAAGACGTCCGAATACTCACAGACCACTCTTGGCAACTCAGTCTGGGTCTCTTCACACTCACTACTCATAAAGCTAGCGGGAAGACAACTAAGCTCACTCCACCCCCGCGGATCATACACCGGTGGTAAGACTCTACCAACCCGATCTCCCAAGAAATAAAAACGATCTCCGCTCAAGGTATAATAGCCTGGTATGACGATAACTAGTCCATACCCAAAATCACATCAAACCCAGACATATCCATCAATATAAAAGAAAATGGAAGCCGACGATCGGCGATCTTTATGTCATAGCCCCGACACCTTTGTTTCAAAATCAACTCACCCCTAATAGGTGATACAACACAAATAGGAGATGCTAACTGCGCCAACTCTAACCCTAAAATAGATGCAAATGCAGAAGATATAAACGAATGGGATGCACCCGTATCAATTAACACATTGGCAACCGAGTTGCAAAACAAAAAGGTACCTCTCACAACAGATGGAGCCGGTACAAGATCCGGCACTGTAACAGCATACACGCGCCCTGTAGGTCTCTGATCTACCTGCTCACCTCTTAGAGCATAAGACTGCTGCACAGACTGAGCCGAAGAGGCTCCCTGATTGGCCCTCGAGGCCCGAACTGACTGTGCTGGCTGATAACTCTTTGTCTGTCTAGAACTAGACGTACCAGATGTGCCACCCAACTACGGGCAAAACCTCTTCAGGTACCCCGCCTGCCCACACTGATAACAAGTGAGCGGCTGGCTTTTGCACTGACGCTGGCCCTGAGAACGGGCCGAAGATGAAGCTGCTCGCTACTCTCCCACTTTCTGTGGGCAAGCTAGAGACTTGTGGCCCAACTGACCACATTTAAAACAGGTGATGTCTTCCTGACCGTCTCTCCCAGAACCTGAACTCGATACTGGAAAGGTAGATCGCGAATGAACTCCCTGGGACTGTTGAGGGTTAGAACCCCTCTGCCTCTTACCGTCCCCCTGACCCTCTTGACCCCTCCTAGAGCCCCTCATCCTCTCCTCCTCTGCGAGCAGAATGGTCTCAAGATAGGTAGCAGCCTCCACAAGGTGCCCATAATCCCTAATCATGGACCCAGCAACTCGAAACATGAGTCCGGTCCTCAACTTTTTCTAGAACTCCAAACACCTACGCTCCTCGGTCGCCACCAACTCCGGTGCAAACCTAAACAAGCTAGTAAAAGTGGCCTTGAACTCCGTCACTGGCGTATTCAACTGCTTAAGCTGAGAAAACTAATCCCTCAACTTTTCCCTCACTGCCGGCAGATACTTGTCCTGGAAAGCTTCAACAAAGGCCTCCCAAGTCCCACCAATGCGCCGCCGCACATACTTCCACCACTGACCCGCGTCTCCCTTCAACTGGAAAGACGCCAAGGTCACTCGCAAACCTCCGTCTTCGATGCCAAGCATCTCAAACGTCTTCGTCATCTGCTCAAGCCACTCATCAGCTTTTAGTGGCTCTTTAGGATCTCCCAAAAACTCATCCGGATTTGACCGGAAAAAATCCCTCTTCAGAAAAGATGGTCCTGCCTCAGTTACTTGGGCCTGGACTTGATTCTCAGCTCGGAGAATGTCCATAGACTCCCTCAATACTCCTGCCATTTCACGGGCTAAGGCGCCCATGGCCTGCTGACCAACCGGTTCGGCTATGTTGGCCTGACCAACTCCCTTTTCCTGCACTGGAATCTCATCCGGTATAGGCATTTCCTGCCTCCTAGGCCTACCACGCCTACCACCACGACCTCGTCCTGACATCCTAAAAAAGGTGACAAAAGAATTAGCACATTCACAAATGTGTCGAAGCTATTTCACTCGCGTCCTAATACAGTGGACAACAATATTTCACTCCACGTAAGCACATAATCACATAAACACTTACGAATTTCATTTCCGGATAATGACCGTCCCGTGGCGTTGCTAGAGTTCTAGCTAGAAATGGCAGTGATCAAGTGCCTTTCCAACCGGACTCCTAGAAACCCATGGATCAGATCAATATCCTAGAAACTAAATCCCACACCCATATAATCACATAAACATATTATCATATAAGCACACAACATCATACATAAGTCTCTAACAAGCGAGACAAACCCATTGTGGTACTAACCACTTCCCACGTACCCAAAGTATTCAAACCCGGTACGCTCTGATACCAAGTTGTAACGCCCTCAAAAAAAAAAAAAAAAAGACATAAACAAGAAGCATCGCTCGAGCGAACAATGAGAAGCTTTAGGTCTGAACCAACGTAGACGCACGCTCGAGCGCAAGAGTTCTTGCTCGAGCGAAGGAACACATAACATGGGTCTCGCTCAAGCGCAAGAAAGCTTGCTCGAGCGAAGAATACCAACCTTTAGGTCTTACAGAGACACAGACGCACGCTTGAGCTCAAGACTGCTCGCTCGAGTGAAGAGACACAAAACACAAGGCTCGCTCGAGCGCAAGAAAGCTCGCTTGAGCAGAAGCTGCATCTGAAAAAGAAACCTGAAGACTCACCACACTCGCTCGAGCACACAAATCTTCGCTCGAGCGAAGAAGCAAACACCAGGGCTCGCTCGAGCGAGGAGGCAAAAACCTGGGCAGCAACCTTTTGTTTCAACTCACAGCCAACCTGTAACAAACTTGCCCAACACATCCTAAAACTCAAATACAAGGAATTGAAGGATGGAAACAAGACATAGACAACACTTACAACCACGGAACCTGAGTCCGGAATACAATAGATGATGGGGAAAAACCGGGATCGCTATAGGGATGTACTCCATTGTTTGGGAAGAGATAGGGGATGTACTCCATTGAAATTAAGTTGGTCGGAGTGTCCAGGGTGAAAGTCCCGAAACCTTGTATACATGGGTGCCAATTCCCATGGAGGAAATTCTTTAAAATGGCAAGTTGAAGTGCTTATGTGATAGTTGTGTTAATTGGAGAACCACTGAGTTGTAGTCTCAGTTGGATCATTGAAAGATAATGAATTTGGCTCATGAATTGAGATAAGATGAACTAACTTGAAATGAAATAAAAGAAAATGGATTGAAATATGAACTTCGGTATCTTGTGACCATATGAGTGGGAATGTTCTATCTCAGGTATTGTATATATACATTATACTTATATCTTTGTTAAATCTCATATACTGTGTTAGATTGTTCCTACTGGCTTGGCTCACCTTATTTGGGAAACCATTTTCAGGTCCCAACGATATGCCTCCGCCAAGACAGTGACTTAGAGGGAGTTTGGAGCACAAGCTTCATTTTTGAGTACTTTATTTTGTATACCCATGGGCCAAAATTGTATAGAGCTAAGCTCTCTTTTGTTATAACCAAGCAAGGTCTTGGAAATATATAAGCCTTCAGGGCATTTTTATCTGTCCATCTTCTTTTCTCTTTTTGAATGGAACATATGCTATAGGTTCATGGTTAGGCTTATGAATGTATGAAGCATATGTTTCTCTTTTGTACATCATAATGAGTTAATGGAAGATAATCTATTTAATGCTATTATCTCTTGTTACATCTTATGAGTTGGATTTATTATATTATTTTTGGGGCATTACAGCACTAAATAGATTTACAAACACACACACACACACACACACACACACACACACACACCACACACACACACACACACACATATATGTATATATATTTTAATTTTTTTAAATTAATAATTTAAAAAGTTATAAACATAAAAATTAACTTATAAATTTTATATATATCACAAGATAAAATATTAAATTACTTCAAAATAATTATAATAATTTTTTTTTTTAATTTATAAAGTCTCATACATAACACGAGTTACCATTAATTTCAGTGAACCAAACACTATCTTAATTCCATACTTGTAGATAATGGTCTGGCTATGGTCGTTAATAGTTGGTGGTGGGGTTGGGGGTTGGAGGGAAAATGTGGCTGCGAATGGTGAAATAATGACTCGTGTTGAAAAGTGAATACATGAGATATGGAGAGAATTTGATAGATTATAAAAGGGTGAAAAAGTAATTCCACAATTTATGTTACAGACGTTAAGGGACAATCACTGACGAGGATTGAGGGGTGTTGGTGTAATTTAGTCTTTTTTTTTTAAATTAAAGAGAAATTATATTCTTTTAGATTTGTTTAAAATACAAATTGTCCTTTGTAATTTTAGAAATTATATCTCGTCTTTTGAAATTTCTAATTTCATAACAAATTACTCTTTTTATTAATAAATTATCAAGTCAATTAATAATTTTTAATAATATCAAAAATTTATTTCAATTAATAATTCAAGTAATTTTATTATTGTATAAGAAAATAAGTAGAAATTTTATTTTTTTATTTGTTTTGTTAAATAAAAAAATTTAACAAAGGAATATATATAATTTTTCAAATTAGAAGAAGTAATTTATATTTTAAATAAATCTCAATTGATTTATTTGTAATTTACCTGTCACCTAAAGCCTCAAATTTGAATTCCAGTTAGGATGATTGGTCATTGTGAGATTAAGTGAATGAAAAAAAACATAATATTGTGAGGCGATAGTTTGACTCAATGACGATTTTCTCTCACTACGAGTGCTAGTGTTTCCTCAAGGTGAGGAAAGTTTCCTTGTTAGTCTTCAGTGTGGCGTTCTAATCTGTATACAAAAACAGAAGTTGTCTATTGATCAAGTTTACTTTTTCAAAGACTGTTGGTCCGAATAAGGGAAAAGTCATCATTATTGGTGAAGCTTTTGGTGGTCCCAGATGTAACGCCCCGAAAATAATACACTTAGTCAACAGTAAAGACTAATACAAAAGACATAAGCAGAGTATTAGGTTTCCATTAATTAGAGTCAATTTACAAAAGGGGCACATGCATTACACATTCATAAGCTCTACCCTGAATCTATAGCATGTTGCACCAAATTAAATGATCAATGAAATAAATGCCCTACAAGCTTACATCTTTCTAAGATAGTTCTTGATTACAACAAAAGTGAGCCTAGTTCAATACAATTTAAAGCCCTTGGCTATACAAAATAATTATAACAAAATAAAAGCTCTTGCTCCCAATCCCTCCAAGCTACTGCCTTGGAGGAGGCATATCACTGGCACTTGAAAATGGTTTTTCCCAATAGGATGAGCCAAAGCCCAGCAGAAACATTCTAACACAATATATAAGAAGGTTATAAACATGATGCACATAGCTAATGCTCAAAGATAAAATCATTTACAACTTTTCTCCCCAAATCCGTGTTATGTCAAGTATGATATCCCAATCCATTCTATATCAATTCATTTCATGTCATTTCATATCTTCTCAATTCATGAGTCATACCCATTGTTATCCAAACAACCCAACTGAGATTACAACTCAATGGTTTTATTACCACACAATCATTACACACAAAAACTTCAATTTGCCATTTTACGAAAATTTCGTCCGGCACCCATGTATACACAATGTTTTCAGGACTTTCACCCTGGACGCACATGCCAACTTAATTCAATGGAGTCTATCCCCTTTCTCCTCCCAAACATCATACATATACAATGTATTAAACACAGTCATTCAATGACAATTAATAAGAGATTAGTTTCAATTCACCTAATCCCCATGCAATTCTACAACAATCATGTCTATTCTTCACCGATAGCCCAAAACAAATATTTCTAAATAGGTATATAATCCTTAAACAGATAAATTTTTCAAATTTCCATAGGTGGGAGATGATACACATCCAACTTCACCACTTATATCAACATTTATCTAATTTCATATTCTCATTTTCAATTTCACTATTTATGCAAAATAATTACTTAAACATTTTAGAGCAAAACTCCATTTCCTCCCAAATCTCAACCCAACCACCAATTCATCTATTTTAACACAACACAAGTTCATTCATTCCCATGATTATTTCCAACTCATCCTTTTTAAAACCCCTTTTTTTCAATTTAAACCCCAAAGCCTAGGTTTGTTAAAATCACCTTAAAACCCAATGTTTCTCACACATCAAGGAATAGCCAAGTTAAAACTCATAGAGAGTCCCTACATCAAGTTTAGAAGACCAAAGGGTGAAATGGAGAACTTCAAAGACGCAGAAACCAAGCTTTAATCGGACCAAAAAAAAGCTCTTGAGATGCACTACCTTTTTAACAAAGACACACGGGTAGAAAGATCACTAGATCTAAGTGAAAATATAGAGAGAAGGTGAGTTTTAGAGAGAGAGAGTCCCGATCTAGGGTTTTGAGGGAAAAAGAAATGAAAAAGTGATGTAAAATGAGGCTACTGCGAACTGATATACGCACAATCCGCTCGAGCACAAGAGTTGACGCTCGAGTGTCAGACACAATACGTTGTTCCGCTCGAGCGCAAGAAATGACCGCTCGAGCGTAGAATACATACATCCAATAGTTTTGCAGACAGAAGAGCATCGCTTGAGTGCAAGAATGGCAGCTGGAGCGCACACCCACTCGAGCGTAGAATACACTCTCCCAGTAGTTTTGCAGACCTGCAAAAGTACTGAGAGTTTGCAAAGCCCGCTCGAGCAGAAGAGCAAAATTCTTGGCAACAAGAGTTGGGAAAACAAACAACCAACCTGTTCCAAACACAACCACAACAATCCCAAAGCCAAGTTTAAGGGAGAAGAAAATAAGCAAGACATATTCAATAGTACGAAACCAAGAAACCCATAACCAGATTATAACAAGGGTCGGGTCAAAATCGGAATCGCTATACCAGAAGCTAAAGGTAAGTGGGTGTAAATTAGGTTGTGGTTATGGCATTTTCTTTAATACATGAATGTGGTAGGATTGATAGTAATGGCATTGAAATAGGAAGTGAATATTCGGAGGAATGGTGAAATCAACGCTCGAGTCAAGCTTTTGTGCCACCTTTGCGCCAGCAGGGTTGAAGGGGGCTTTGCATGGATATAGAGGATTCGATGTGGGATCTCAAAAGATGCAATCTTGAACGGTGTCGACACCAGCCTGGGGAGGGGTCGACACCTGCTATGCTGTCAAACTTAGTGTTCCAGCTTTTCTTCTTGGGGGTTGACACCTGTGTTGCAGGGGTCGACACCTGCGACGTTTTTCCAGATTTTTCTGTCGGTTTAGGGGCTACTTTTTGGGGGTTTTGACCAGATATTTTGGGTTGACTTTGGGGCTTATTTCTAATTTTACCTAGTGTTATAAATAGGCTCTCGCTTAACCCTTTTCTTTATGTTTTCTTCCCTTTTCTCCCTCTAAACCATGAGACTCTCTCTCTCTTTCTCAAAAAACACTTTTCACTCATAGATCCTTAGATCTACTTGCTTGAAGGCCTCTCCTCACCTTGCTCCTTTCAGATACATTGTAGAGCTTGTCGAGGGCTTCATTTTGATCGGAGCAAAACGTCGTTTCTCCTCCGTCGACTTTTGGGTTCTTCTTTCTTCTTCATCTTCTAAGCTTGAGGTAGGGATATTCTACTCTACTATATGGGTTTTAACATAGATATTGTCATCTTGTATAAATGGTGTGATTTGGGAAGGTTTTTGGTGAATTTTTGGTTGGTTTATATATATATATATATATAAGAGGGGTTTTCTATTTGGATTCCTTATGGGCATGAGAGGTCTTGAAAATGTTATGACTTGAGAAGAATTGATGAAATTTGGTCTTTGGTATAATATTTGATAAAGGGTGGGATTTGCCCTAATTTGAATTAAATAAGTAATTTTGTATAAATGACTAGATTGGCTTGGAAATTATGGGATTGAAGGAACTTGTGATTAAATGGTGTAGTTGGATTAATAAATTACTCACCTATGAAAAAAATTTGATAAATTATCTGTTAATAGATTTATTTATCTGTTTAGAAATATATGCTTTGGGCTATCAGTGAAGGATAGTCATGATTGTTGTAGAAATTGCATAATGATTAGGTGAATTAAAACTAATCAATTGGATTATGTCATTGAATATGACAGTTGGATTAAAACATTGAATATGTGATTTAATTGGTCATTGTATATGATAACGTGTTTAAATACATTGTATATGTATCTTGTTTGGGAGGAAATAGGGGATATACTCCATTGTTTTGGAGGAGATAGGGGATGGACTCCATGGATAATTAAGTTGGCCGGAGTGTCTAGGGTGAAAGTCCCAAAATCTTATATATATTTGGGTGCCGGTTCCCTCGGACGTATTTCCATAAAATGGCAAGAAATGAAAGTGTATGAATAAATGTTTATGATTGAAGTGTTGATAAATGAGTTGTAGTCTCATTTTGAATTGTTTAAATGATGATGAACTATGTCCATGAATTGATTTGGATAAGTAAATGTAAATGAATAGAAGTATGGATGTCAATGTTGATTGGTTATGGAGAAGGTGTAAGTTAGTTTTCAAGTGTTAAACATTTATCGGATGCTAATGTTTTAGTTAATTCTCATATACTGTTAAGCATATCTCTACTGGGCTTTGGCTCACCCTACTTGGGACACCATTTTTCAGGTATAGGGGACATGCCACCTCCAAGGACATAGCTTGGGAGGTTTAGGGGTTGAAGACTCCATTTTGTATATTTTGTTTGGTGTTAAATGTAGAATTTCAAGCCAAGGGCTTTATATGTAAAGAGTTAGAACTCTTGTTTTGTTGTAACCAAGTGTTAACTTGGAAAGCTGCAAGCCCTCTGGGTACTTATTTTTGTTGTTTAGAAGTTAAAGTTACATGCTATAGTTTCAAGATTAATGTTTATGAAAATGTAATGCATGTAATGTCTTTTGTAAAGGAAACTCTGATGAATGAAGAGATGATATTTCTCCTATGTTTATGACAATTTGTGAATGGTTGTCTTGTACTTTTTTTGAGGGTGTTACATTTTACTTCTAAAAGAATTATATGGATTTTAACTCATTCAATTACAATTACTTGTGAGCCAATAACTTTATTTAAGTAATCAGCAATTGTAATCCAACAATCATTATTGATTTTTTAATTAAAATATGAGTTAAAGTAATTATTATGTTTTGGATTTTTTAGCTTTTTAAGAAAAAACCTTACAACACATAAAGAATGTTGGTTTGTTTTGACATAACTGTCTATGGAACTCCTGTGTTCTGCTTTTTCATTATTTATTACCATTAACATCATGCTCTTCTGCACGTTAAGTGTAAATTTTTCTTTTTCCATGTTTGTTCTTCTTTGTTTTGGTCATATTTCAATGTTGATTTATTTATTTTTTTAAATTAACCTGCTTTTATTTTTGTGTTGGTTATTTGAATTTGTTTAGACGGACACTTGGTGGAAGGAAGTTGTGGGAGTCAAAACACAACAAGAAATGGGGGCATGACAAGTTTGAGGAGATGACTCTCCAAGAAAGGGACTATGAAAAGGTGAGGGTTTCATTGAGCTATCTGGTTGATGAATGTGGCTCATATCATAAGTGACATTTTCTTGTAAAAATCAGCCCTCTCATTTTTGTCATTTTATATTTTCCAAGGTACAAGGAACTCTAGAAGTGAAATATAACTTCAAGACCACTAAATGTATAATGGTATGGAATGATATACCATAGAATGTGAAACATTACTTCAAAACCATTAAATATATATCTACTGCTCATCTTTCAATTCAGTCAAATGAATTGGTCTAATATCAATCAAACAGTTTAAGTTATTAACAGAATGATTTGCATATTCAGTAGGTATACATATTTTTCATTTATTTTAAGTAGGATATATATTTCCGTTTTCAAATAAAAAATATAACAGATTTATCAAACAGTACAAAGTTGCGATGAGATGAGAGTTGAGACAAGGAAAACACTTTTTTATTTTTTTCCTGCCCCTAAAACAATTCCATTCCCAATATTTCAAAAGTACAATTATATGAAGATAATTATAGTAGACCCAATGGTTGACCCAATATTAATCACTGACCATTTAATCATGTACTAGAAAATTAGCGTCACAAAAGTAATAGTCAAACCTAAATATCTATATATTAAAGCAGGATGATTTTTGAATTTGTCCTATACACCTTTGTCCTACTAGGACATTTGGACCGCTTAGATCTATTCAAATTATAAAACAACAACTGAGATATATTTTCCAAAAAATATCCTACATGTTTTTTTTCTTTATTTTCCCGCTTCTCTCTCTTACTTTTTCATTTTCTCACCCATCCTTCCTTGATCCCATGATCTCACCTTCCTCTCTCTTTTCTTTTTATTTTTGTATTTTCTCCCATTTTTATTTTTCTCTCTATTTGTTTATTATTTTTTATTTTCTCATTTTTGTTCACTTATTTTTATTCATATAAAACAACGGCTGAGGTTTCATCTCTACGTGGAGTTTTTTTTTACTCCCTATGTGGAGACTCGTATCTTTTCTGCGTGAAGGTTCTTTTTCTCCATTTAGGATTTATTTTATATTTTGTACTCAGATTTATTTTATTAAATGAGTTATTGTTAGATGTATAATATATTAAATCTTGTGTTTTCTCATGAAAAAAATAAATATAAAAATAAACAATTAAGACTTATACTAAAATTTAAATTTCATATTGTAATTTTGACACAAATAGACATGCAATGTATTCTGTTATATAAATGAAGGATGTCACATCTAAAAATAAAATCAAAAAAAAAAAAAAAAAGAACACTCCCTGCATACAATCACTATCACATTTAATATTTGCTTAAGGATTTTTTTTCTTATTAATCAAACCAACTAACATTGTTAAATAATTCTTTTTATTTATCAAAAACTTTCTACAAATTTAAATATAAAATTATAAATTCATAACATTTGCACCTACTTCTGAGTTACATGAATTAGGTATATTTTACATTTGTTAGAAAACTGGTATACTACCAAAAAAAAAAACTCTCTTTTGTCCACTTCAACAACTCTCATAGGTCCACGTAGAAGAAAAATCTCAATCCATCGAACTGATTTGGTGGGAGACAAAATTTTGAAAAAAAAAAATAATAAAAGGATTGTTTGTAACGTTAATTGATTTGGAATACCGAACACATTTGAAACCATCGAACAAAACGTTGACTGATTACGTAGTTTCAAATGCTTTTTATTGAATATAAATATGTGGGTTTACGATGGTGATGAAAAGTGAAAAAACTAGAAATCCCCTAGATATTGATTTGTGATTATGTAACAATTTTAAGCAGTATATGACAATCCCAATCAAACAATCAAGACAAATCAACACAACAATTTTAACGTGGAAAAACCACAATTGGACACCTCCAACTGTGATTAAAAAACCACGGGCAACAGCCACAAAACAATCCACTAAGAAGATTTAAAGGAATTACACAGGTATACTCTCAATTACCTAGCGAATCCACGCCTAATTGAACCAACCTCTATGTGCCTCTTCCAACCCCGTCTTCACCTCGGAATTGTCTTTACGATGAGGCACTCCAGAATCCACCGAAGCTTCAGGCTCGAATTCTTCAGAATCCACCGAAGAACAACTCTCTGTCTCTCTCTTGTGTATAACAAACAAAACTTTTGATGTACTCTCTTTAAACCATGAGTTGAATACTCAATAAAACATCAAAGAAAACTAACAAAATATCCCCAGATATAAACCTTAAGAACCAAAAAGAAGATCTGGAGGAATTAAATAGTTTTGGGAGAAAACCAACTATTTATAGAAAATCCAAAAGTAATCCTAGTTTTGGAAGAAATCCAATTACTTATAGAAATCCAAAAGTAATCCTAGTTTTGGAAGAAATCCAATTACTTATAGAAATCCAAAAGTAATCCTTGTCAAACGGGATTGCCAATAATAAAACCTAACAATCTCCCCCTTTGGCAATGCCGTGACAAAACACACCTAACAAATAAAATCCTAATCACCCCAACCCATTACAACCAACAAACACAAACTTCTTTCTCAATATTAAGATCTGCAAAACAGCTATTAGTGCCACAATCTCCAAAACAACTATTAGTGTCACAAGAGTATATGAAAAAGCAATAAACATATGACAAGATTATCTTGAAGCATTTGAAGCATGAGATGGAAAACATGAATAGATGCGACTTGGAGATTTTAAGAACATGTAATATGAAAACTTGAAAACTTTAAGAACATGTAGCATGAAAACCTGAAAACTAAGACATATACTCCCCATTTTTTGTCACGAATTGACAAAGGAAGCGCAATCAACTAAAGCCATATCATAAACCACACAAGCAATGATATGATGATGTAAATATCAGGAGCATCCAAGAAGGAAATAAAAAAAAGCAGTGCAAGGCAACATGCAAACCAACCAATGCCAATCTCCCGTACCAAACAAAACAAAGTGTTCATGCTAACAAACTCTTGCAATGATAAACCAAACTCCCCCTCACTAAAAACAATGAACAAGAAAAAAAAACGACAAAAATAATATGGTGGAGCAAGCAAGGAATTCCAGATGTGTACCTTAAAAACACACAAGATGATCCAAGAAGCACAATTACTAGAAAACACAATGTGCACAATCTATAGAAGATTCCTCATGAAAGAAAGTGATGTATTATGTGAATAGCATAGATCCCATGATAAAAGTGTGTGTGTGACTCTTGGAGTTCGACAAACACAAGATTCAAATCCTAGTAGTGATATGATAGCTGGACCTCTGACAAGAGAATCTAAGCACAACTAAGAAAAGTCAAACCACTAGGAATCAAGGGGTATTTGGTGAGTAAAGACGGAGGCTCCCCCTCAATCAATGAGTCTTTTTTTTTCACATTTGTTTTTCTTTTCTTTCTTTTGCACATTTTTTTTTTCTTTCTTTTGCACACTCATTGGCGGCTGACACGCTCAAGAGGATGGAAACCGAACCAGAGAAGCATGGATATAATAAGGATGGCCTGGTTGGTGACTCTGAGGTAGCCTTTTCCTCATGCCTAGACTACAAAGAATAGAGGGGAAAGCCGTGGAGGTGCAAAAAGATGGAACGTGGTTAAGAGACTCAACATCACCCATGATATGCTAGTATAGGTCAATTCCTCTAGAAAAGCAAAAGATACAATGCCAGAAGTCCATAGAAAAAAAATGATCACTAAAATGGAAGACTCCAAAATTTGCTAATCCAAGAGTGTGTACAGAATGAGACAGACTAATCAAAGAATACACACTTCGAAATGAGTAATGACTATAGAAAGCACACACATATTAACATGTAATGGATATTCTTATCAATTCCAATATGCACCAAGGACCACTCAAAAATTTCAAGCTTGCAAAACCATACTATGAAAATATTTTTGGATTTTTTTTTAAAATTTTTTTTTTCTTAACCAAAGAAGACAAAAAAATGAACATGCCCACATTTTTTCTTATTAAAAAAACACACAGAAACCCAAAAACTAAGACAAATAAACAAATTAACACAAGTCAATTTTTCTCACCCAAACCGCTTTAGTATGAACAAAGTTGTAAGAATTGTGGTTCTTGGGTGGTGTCTTGACGTTGTGGTTCCTTTCCCCTGCAATGGGAACCCGTCTCGACTTGGTTTCCAACTTCCTATTTTTAGGTCTAGGCAAATACACTCTTTCATGCAACTTATAACAATAAGGGCGAATATGACCATGCATACCACAATGATGGCAAATAAAAACAGGGTGTACAGGGTGTACCTTCTTTTCTTTTACCTTACCAACTCTAGGAAGTTTGAGAAGTCCATCCTTATGTTGAATTTTTGTTCACCTTTTCCTTGAGTTCTTGTATCATGAGATGTAGATGCACTATGTTTTTGCTCTTTGTTATCACCAAAGCCAATGCCACTCTTGTCACAACTCATTTGTTGAGACCCAATGATATCCTCCAAAGTCTTTGATCATTTGTTCCAAAGACCAATGGTAGCCATAGCACACTTGAGCTCTTTCTCTTTCTTGATCAATAGTTCTTCCAAAGCAACTTGTGACATCTCGAGAAATTCAATCTTTTCTTCATCCATGTCATGGGTTTCCTGTAGCTCATTCCCCTCTGTCTCACAAGTCAATAGTTTTGCATAAAGAGCTTGTCGATCATCAGCTATCTTGATGGCATCAATCCTGGCCTCGGAAATCTCCTCCTTAAGTTTGACATTCTTACTTTCACATGCTTTGAGTTTCTTTGTGAGTTTGTCATTTAATTTGAATAAGTTAAGAGACTCCTTATACAACTTTTCATAAGTTTGCTCAAGCTCTTCATCATCACTCTGCGAGGATTCGTCAAGTAGGGGTGGTCGAACCATAAAATTTCCCTCACGAATTGAATCCATTATCACAAAGCAAACAAGATCTCGTTCTAAAAGATTTTTTTTAAAAAAAAATAGAACGACCTGCTTTGATACCAATTGAAAAAACTAGAAATTCCCTAGATATTGATTTGTGATTATGTAACAATTTTAAGCAGTATATAACAATCCCAATCAAACAATCAAGACAAATCAACACAACGATTTTAAAGTGGAAAAACCACAATTGGACACCTCCAACTGTGATTAAAAAATCACGAGCAACAGCCACAAAACAATCCACTAAGAAGATTTAAAGGAATTACACAGGTATACTCTCAATTACCTAGCGAATCCACGCCTAATTGAACCAACCTCTATGTGCCTCTTCCAACCCCGTCTTCACCTCGGAATTGTCTTTACGATGAGCCACTCCAGAATCCACCGAAGCTTCAGGCTCGAATTCTTCAGAATCCACCGAAGAACAACTCTCTCTCTCTCTCTCTTGTGCATAACAAACAAAACCTTTGATGTACTCTCTTTAAACCATGAGTTGAATACTCAATAAAACATCAAAGAAAACTAACAAAATATCCCCAGATATAAACCTTAAGAATCAAAAAGAAGATCTGGAGGAATTAAATAGTTTTAGGAGAAAACCAACTATTTATAGAAAATCCAAAAGTAATCCTAGTTTTGGAAGAAATCCAATTACTTATAGAAATCCAAAAGTAATCCTAGGTTTGGAAGAAATTCAATTACTTATAGAAATCCAAAAGTAATCCTTGTCAAACGGGATTGCCAATAATAAAACCTAACAAAAAGGAATATGATTAGAGTTTAAATTGATAAGGAATATATATAGATGGGGATGGAGATGGGTGTATAATATTGTAGAGTCTCATTGTAATTGTTTTCATTTGGTGAGAGGGTGTTCCATTTAAAATTGTCATTTAATGTAATTTTACCTCCGCATATAATTGTAAAAAAAAAAAATGAGTGAGAATTGAAGGATCCAAAGAAATTAGGTAGATGCTAATAACAACACTCATTTTTAAACTTTATAAATTATTTTGTATATGTATTAAGTAATATTGTGTACTAAGAGTATTAATAATGTATAAATAAAATCACCCAATTTAAAATTCTAATAGTATCTTTTCTGTTACCCTAACTTTTCCATTTAGTTTAGTTGAGACATCTTGCCACAAGTAGGTGTTTTCTTATGGCCAAAGTGGTTGTAGTTGGATAGTATGAGTTTAATGCACATGTCGACATGGTTGGGAAATGTTTTCTAATCTTGATGAGGTAGACATGTATACTAATAAAAAAAAAATTAATAATGAACTACAATATTATTTTCTACTAACATAAGAAGTAAAAAAATAATATAAAAAATATATAAAGAGTTTTTTGAAATCTTATGAGTAGGACAATTGCCCCTCCTACTCCACTCTAGGTCCATTTTTGCTTCCTTGATCATTATTGATATATGCTTCATGTACCATGTACAATTTTAAGATCACATCAGTAAGGAAATATTAAAGATTGTGTAACATGTGCAAGTTATGTCATTTGTAAATTTCATCATTATAAATGACATAATTTTTTGTGAGAGTCCTAATTAAAAATAAAATTTGAATTATAACCGAATATCAAATCAAGCATAATTAAACAACTCTTAGATCATAATCAAAATAATGTCATAATTGACATCACAATATGTTATAACTAATCACAATATGTCATAATTCAGCTAACTTTTTGTTCTGAAGATCTTTTATTAATTTTGGATAAATTTTACAATAAAATTATAATTTTGTATGATAAAAATTATAATTATTAAAAGTGTATTATGCTATTGGGAAAGTTACCAATAAATCCTAAATGTTGAAATTGTGCTCCATTTAATCCCAACTTTTTTTCTTTTGATATATTTGGTCCTTTATAATGCTAAATGACATAAATACCACTACTTATTAGTCTGACCGGGTGAGTAGGTGATGTTTTGGTGTGGCACAGCCTCATGTTTGTGTGTTTCTGAAATTTGTGTTTGGCACGTGTCACATTGAGGGTGATCGGTGGGTGCCACAAAATTGGAAAGTTCACTAAGGGTTTTTTGGCTCTCTTATTTTGGGGGCATGCTTGCATGTGACACACATGACCCTATCGACGAAATCACCTATTGGGTATGGATTAGGCAAGTTTTGACAACACTAATTTGTGGGGATTGTGGATTAGGGAAGATTTGAAATCCCTAATTTCTGCGATTCCGTTCGAATTGATTCTAAGATTTGAAAAGTTGTGATCGTTTGTATGTGTGACTTTGGAAGGTGATTAGCGACACTGTAACATAACGATAGTTGAAGGAAGTTCGCAAAGGGGACGGGAGAACCGCTAAAGGACGTGTTTAGAATTGACTGACGCTGGAGCGATGGGTGGGGAAGGTATGTGATAACGTTTTTTTTTGTTGTTTCTGTGGTCGATATATTTCATGTATGGTTGAAAGATTAGGTGGTTGTGTTTTGATGATATTTGCTTGATGTTCTGTATCAGATGAGTATTAATTGGATAATGTCGATGGCATTGTGTGTGTGTGTTTGTATATTGCAACGTATTTATCGTGTTGTGTGTATTACGGTAGGGTGTATGTTGCACATATCTGAGCCCATGTGTTTTGGGTGTGTCTGTTATTGTTTGGGTTAGTTTTGGGTGACTGTATGCTGTCGTTGATTTGGGGTTTACCGGTGTGCATTGAGACGGGGTGACATTCTTATTTTGTTTCAATGTGATTCGCATTAGGAGAGTGGTGGTGTGGTTAGGTGTGTGAGAACTTGTTCATGTATGTGATATGTAGCATATGGGGATGACTGAGTTGGGGTGTGTGGGTACTTTGTTTGTATTTTGAGTTTATGAATTGCGTAGTTTGTTGCTGAATGTGAACATGTCAACATTGCTTTTTCGCGGTGACCACTGTTGCTTATATGTGTGGTTTCGTTTAGTGCAATGATACTGTTTGTTTGTGTTGTTTGGTGTGTGTGAGAATATGTTATTGTGTGTACAGGTGCAGTGTGGTTAAATTTTGGGGTTTAGACGATGTGAGTGATATGAGTGTGAGTGTGTCAATGGGTGTTAACAGTGTCAGTATGTAGTGGAGGTAGTTGGTATATGTCATATGTTTAGCGAACAGTGGACACGGTGTTTGTGGCATGGTTTGGTTAGGATGGTTCTCTATTGTCTAGTGTTAATATTGGACATGGTTTTCTCTGTTTGTATTTAAGTTTGTCCACAAGTATTGGTTGGGTGCGTTGGCTGGTTGTGTGGAATGTCACATGTCGTTTCATGTTGTTTCTGTGTATGAAGTTGCAACAATATATCTGGTAGGGTTTCGTTGTTTAATTGGGTCGGTGTGGCATGAATGTTGTTTGTGTTTATGAGTTGTGGGTTTCTTATGTTGGTGTGTTGGTTATGGTGTGGTATGTTATGTACTGGTAGTGAATTAATATTTTATTTGTGCTGTTACAGATGGTGACATTAGCAGGAGTCCGTGGATGCATTCATGTGAATGAAGACGTCTCGAAGGTGCATGTGATTCGAAAACAAACAAGGTTTGTGTTAACATGCAAGGGCGCATATTGTTCAAGAAATCCAAAGTGTTGCAGCACGGAGTTACTGAACGAGCTGTTAATCCTACTGGCCAGCCGTCGCGCAGGGCACCTACACGGATTAATTTCCGTTCAAACATTGCGAGCATTGTTAAGCTTGTAACAACATCGTCGTTGAGGGCTGGTCATTTTGAACAGTTGAAAAGGACTCCATTTTGGATCATGATTGAGGCTATGCGGATTAACAAACTAAATCACAATGATTTCAGGAAGTTTGACGATGCAATTTTGAAAATCATATGGACATATGACAAAAATTTTGATGCATTCAACATCGGTGAGGATTTGTTGAAGCTCTGTAGGAGCGATGTAAGACTGTTGTTTGGGATCTAGTGTGGTACTAAGCATCTTGATCTCTCCCCTTGTCAGAGGCCGGCATCGGATTTCATTCAGCGAATGAGTCATAACACCGTAAGGATAACATCGAAGCTGGTGAAAACATTGTTCGAAGAAGCCTTGTGTGGGCGAAGTAAGGTGGACGAGGAGGACACAGAAGTGGTTGTCACTGTATGTGTGTGGGAAACTGTTCTTTGCTAATTTTGGGGAGACAATAAGTTAGGTATTTGTGCGATACATTGACGACCTGAATACCGTCCGTGCATACGATTAGACTGGTGCAATACTACACACGTTGATGGATTCAATCAAAGATTTCCACCATACGCTGGAAAAGGTCACTGGATGTGTTGTTGCCTTGCTGGTATGTAGTGTGCAATGTTTTGCGATTGTTTGAATTGTTTTACACAAGCTGTTGTTGTTATGCTAACGACGTAATGTAATGTTTTTGTGTTTCTGACACACAGTATTGGAACTGTGAACATTCCACGATAGTCAAGCCAGAAACGGAGAATATGTTTCCAAGATTCTTGAAATGGGACATTGGTGCATTGGTGAGCAGGATGCGGGGTTTGGATTTCACAACACCAGGCAAATTCAAGGTACATGTCCTGTTTGATGAAATTTGTTAGTAATGGAGCAATACGATACCAGCCTCATGTGTTTTTGTTTTGTTTTTTTTTTTTTATTTTTTGGACATATTAGAGTTGATAGGTTAAGGTCTTTGGAGTACGAACGTGACATTTTGGCTACGGACAAGGGATTGGTAGCCGGTCATGTGAGAAACATCTGTGACAGCAACGTAAACAGCCTAGGAGATGGTCGTGATGTCAATGGTGGTGGTGATTTGTACGAGTGTAACATTGGTGAAGGTGATAGAGGGCAGATGGATGTGACAGATGATTTTGTCAAGGAGAGGGTACGCATGGCTTATCCACTTGGTGATGGCATACGAGTGAAGGCAAATGATGTTCACAACTCGGTGCGTAATACAGTTAATGATGTGGCAGTTGCCACTGAAATGGAGAAAGCGTTGAATCCAATGACAGACATAGAAATGCAGAACACAACTAATGAGGGACGATAGCGAAGCTCGAGGACGAAGTTGTTTGGTTGAAGAGTAAAATGGACATACAAGCCGTGAACATTGTTAGGGGATTCGAGTGTGTAATGAAGGTGAAAGACGAGGAAATCAGAAAGTTACAACTTGAAAACAAAGAAATGCGGCAAACAATATCAATGTTGGAGGACCAGCTCGCTGACCAACAGGTTCACAATGTTACGCAAGCTTTACGTAAAGTTGACGTAACCGCTGTTGGCGCAAGCCGGTGCGGAGTTCCGAGTGGGATCAATGTGGTGGTTGTGCATGATGTCACACCTATTCGGGGTGTTGCTAACATGTGTGAGAGTGTTGCAAATGTAGATGTGCACACAGTGTCTGATTCTAGTCTGGCGCCACTACGTAGTGTGGGTGAAGTGAGCTTGTCAAACCATGAAGTGCAAGTGTTATCGTACTTCGAGGATGGTGGGCAAGGCGTGGCTGGGCAGAATTCGTTTGTGTGCAAAATTAAGACCAAAGTGAGGAAAGAACTAAGGCTGAAAGATTATGACTATCCTAGAGGATGGGAACGCGGAAAAAGGACTGTGACACATACGGAAGAGGGTCTGGAAGTTGACAAATGTAATGTGAATTACTCTGTTGTTGATGTTGACACAGTTGGTGTTCAACCTAGAAAATGGTCTGGTTTGGAATTGGACAACCGGTTTGGGGTATGGAAAATGATGACGTTTGAAGAGAAAGAGAAAATAACAAAGGCGTACGAACGGAATAGTGACGGGTATGTGTGGGAGTACACGAAAGTTTTAATTTAATTACCCGTCATGAATACTGGTTTTTGTTAATTAATTTGTTTGGTTTCTGCGTAGGGCTGTTATATGGACTGGGGTTGACAATGGTGTGTCGGTGTGTTTTATCGATATAAAAAATCTTGTACGTGGAGAGAGTGTTTGTGGCAATGTAAGACGACGTACTGATTTTTTTGTAACATGTGTTGTGTTGTATTTTAGGACACTGTGCAATGGTGGTTGTCATTGGCAGTAATTTTTGGATGAGTTTGGTAACACGTGTTGTTTGTTTCGTGGCAGGTAATTGATGCGTATGCATGTATACTGCTGACAGAGTAGGCGAATGTCAATTCGGGTGATGATTTGACAGACAAATTGTACTTTTTCAGCAGTATTTGCATGGTGAGTGTTAATGTGACATTGAGATACGGTGGGCAATGTTTTTTTTTTTAAATCACTGATATTCCTGTAGACGTAATCAAAAGCAACAATGTAAAAACAATGGAGAGTTATGTGCTGAAAAATTTTGCATCATCGAAGGAGTGTCGGTACATTAATTTTCCAATATGCAACCAATCACACTGGACTCTTGTGGTGTACGACGTAGATGATGGAGTTGGAAGCATTTTAATATGATGAGGCAACGGTCGAATGACAGATCAGACATGCATTACAATGAAGCTCTTGTCCTGGTAAAATGCACATTTGTTTTACTGTTTTTGATTGAGTGGGGCTGTCTTGTGGTTGTATAAGGTGTATGCTATTTGTTTGTTGCAGAAGGAACGTGTGTCTAGTGTAATGAAGCGATCTTTGCGAGCGGATGGAATAGACAAGCTACGCATCGCTGAAACCTTCAACTACGCCCTCGAGTCTGTTGCAGACTACCCCCAACAGAGAGCTGACTCGTAAGTACATTAGTGTTGCCATTGGTACATTACAAATTTGTTGTTGGGTAACTGTGCGATGCAGTTGACAAGTTGACATTGTGTTTCCCAATGCAGACTGGATTGTGCATTCATTTTGTGCGCGGTGATGCGGCAGTACGTGCACCATGTTGATGTGGGACGTTCATTGCAAGGTAACAACGGCATCTTGTTAAGAGCCATGGTGAAGGGATTTGTGAACGACCCAATTAGGGGGATGAAAGAGTAGATATGATTGAATTATATGTAGGCTGTTAAAAAACAAGCAGCTTAAATTTATATTTTTGGTTAGTATAGTGGTAATATGCAGTATGATTTTTTGTGAACCGTTCGTGAACAATTTCAGTTTGGTAGTTGTTACGAAGTGGTGTGACAATTAACGATGATTACGTTATTTTGATTTATGATCCTTTCATTGCCACTGTGTGCAGATAACGATGGTATTTAAACTGGTGTTTGTGAATGAAGTGTATATGTTTTTGTTTGATGATGTCGTGTACTAGTTGGTTGATAGGTTGGTAGTAAAATTGTATGGTTAGTGTGACAGTAATCAGGTTGATTGTCTTGGAAATTTTATGTTCAGTACATTACTATGTGGGAGTAGACCACCGGTAACAAGTTTTGTTTTTGGAATTGGTAAGTGTCATGCTGCAGTCGTTGTGTAGGGTTCAGTGTGGGGGATATGTACACACACGTCCACTTCGTAACTTTCACTCAAACTAATTGAAAAATTGGTGAGAAACAGACAGAACTAGATACCTACACATCCCATTGTGTAAAATTGGATGTGTGTCGTATAAGTGTATCGCTTTTTTTTTTGAAAAAATTGTTTTAATATTGATCAACGCAAATATTTATTTGACAAATGTTATTGTTGGTGCAATGTGCCTAAGATTTGTAGTGTCATGCCCAGATCTTAATTTGAAATTAGAAATATGACCCAGTGTACTGATTGGTCAATTGAGAATAATCCCAGTTTGTAAGTGATGCGCAAGTCTTGAAGGAATCGGATAGTGTATATGCATATGCAACACTTCATCGTTGGTTATCCTATGGTGGAGAACTTTGAAATGGTGAGGATTGGTTTACATAATCCAATTGTGGTGTGAACAAAATGGATGTTAATCAGAATGGTTATTTTGTTGTGATATATGCAGTATATATTTGTTTGGTTTATATAGTTGCCGTGTATTGTTGAAATCTGATTTCCAACAGTTTGGTGTTATTGTGGGACATGTTTGCATGGACGTGTGGAGCGGAAGGTGAATTGTGGGAGTCGGTTTGTATGTGTGGATGTGTTCATTGCAATGTGGATTAAGCGTAGCGTATATGAAGTATGAGGGCGTGAGGACAAGGGTTTGTTTTGAAAATGTGTGTTGAAAGGGAACATGTTGTGTGAAATAATATTTAATTTGTAACGTGTTCTGAATCTGAACATATTTTAATGTGACATTCAGTTAACACAAACAACACAAAGAGAGGAAAAAAGAATTGTGCAATAGTAAGGTACCTACCAATGTCACCCCCGCGGGAAAGAAAAATTAAACACATTTCAATTATGAAAATATTTGGATAAATGGTTCATGTGGGGGTTGTGTGCCACCCACATTATTTGGTGAAAAAAATGTAGTAAAACCGGCGTGATAATGCAAACCACAATAGTATGGTACGTTGGGGATTTGGGCACCCATTTATTTAGCAAAACAAATTAAACCAAATTGACAACTTTGGGACGAAAACGCTAGACATGTAATCGCAAATAGTGAAGGCTAAATTGGTTCTTTACAAGTCTTCCTGTTGTGGTTCCCCATGCGTTGACAAAGTCCGCAACGAATTTGTTGCACTTCTTCACCCCTTGACAGAATCCGTTTTTTCTTTGGCCTACCAAGTGGGCGTTTCACAACTGGTGGGTGTATGACGAAATCTTCAATACTAAAAGCTAGTTTCTCAACAGTTGGTATTGGAGTTATGCTTGAGGCGTATGTCGAACGATATTCGGACACATGATAGTATGGTTCAACCAAATCATACAAATCTCGTCCACTGTTACGGATTGCAACCATTACGTGTGCACATGGTAACCGTTTAATCTGCCACTGGAAATACGAACATGTGCGCCTGCAAACATCCACAAGAATTGATGGGTACGAATGCACCTCATACACATCTTCGTTTGATTGGCTTACAAGCCACGCCGTGCCTTTGTTGTATGCTT